>VYZV01015912.1:155959-178786 GCA_013401275.1 Pandion haliaetus | reverse complement strand
CAGCTCCGCGCACACACGGCCATGCACGCACCGAGCTTCACGCACCACGGCCCCCACGCTCACACACAGCTACACGCACCACAGCTTCACATCATGCCCTCACCACTCCACAAACACACAGCCCCGCACACCACAGCTTCTCGTCATGACCTTCCCCCTCCACACACACAGCTCCACACACCACAGCCCCCCCAGTCCCCGGTCAAACATACCACAGCATCACAGACACCAGAGCTGGCCACACAACAAATAGCCGCACACATACTACATAACCACACCACAGCAGCCCACGCACAGCCCCTTCCCCAACGACAGCATACCCTCCCCAAGCACAGGTACACACACAGATCCTCACAGACAATGCACGCACACACAGCTTCATGTTCCCAGTGGCTCAGAGGAGCCAGCCGTGCTCCACACAGCCCAGCCCCATGACTCCTAAACCACCACCCCGCTGGGGGGGGGCTGCAATCCCCACTGCTGCTGCTCCAGGCCCACTGTGAACCCAAGGCTTCAGACCAGGGCCCCTCCCCGCATCCTGCCTAGCTCCTCCTGGCACACCTCTCTCCCGCTTCACCACCAGATTTTCAGCAGCAGCTGTTACCTCAGAAGGCTGGGTCTGCTTTCATGTATGCCCTGAGACAAGACTGTCCCTTCTGGTGTCACCTTGCCCATGGTAGCTGTAGGCCTCCTCCTGCATTAGAGCTGGGATTTTAAACATTACTCAGTGAAGGCTGAGCTGCTTCTGACTTCTCTGAGCCTCAGGTGACATTCCCTTGTTTTAGGTCTTTCTGAAATCCTAGGACCCCAGGGCTTGTTACTGTCATCCTCCATCGCTAAAACCTACTCCATCTATTTTGCTCCTGACTATGAATTTTCTAAGGCCTTTGGATGCACTTCCTGAGATACAAGGGGGCAATGGGAACCCAGCACCTTGCAAACAGAACAAATCTGCAGGCTGAGAAGGCAGTCTCTGAGACTGAAGCCCTCTGAAAGGTGTACCTCAGGCTGAGCAGACGAAACTCTTGGATGCAGGGAGGAGGAGGAATTCATTAATTCAGCAAACAAGGTTTCACCCAGGGCAAATTCTGCATCACATCACCTCAGTATTACCAGAATCATTACAGCACCACGTGGAGCAGGAAGGTCTCGGCTGCTGAAGGAAGCCTGTACATAACAGCAACAGCGGGAAGGAGGGGAAAGAAAGAGAAAAGAGGAAATATCTGGTTTCGATCAACTCCTTAAAAATAGAAGTCTGATTACTGTTGCCCATTTCTGATTCCCCAAGGGAGAACAGGAGAAGAAGAAGAATCTATAAATAGTTTGCAACACAGAGAATCCTATAGCAAAGTTGCTGGGAAAGATCAATAGCATGATTCAAGGAGGGCTCCAAATTACTTCTCAGGGGAGGGAGGTGCTGAACAGAATTGATAAATGAGTTGCAAATGCTGTGTGTGTTGTGTGTATCTAATTAACAGAGGGTGACTGGGATCAATAGCAACGAAGGAGCTGGTCTAAAAATAGCATTCGGGCAGGGATTGCAACCTGCGGGCAACAGCTTGGATGGAAATGTCCCCTGGAGTAATTAACCTTTAGCTGGAAAGTGGTGGTTAGTGTGGGATCAAAGTGGAGCCTGTGGGCAGCTGGGAAGGGATGAGGTCTTCAGGGCACAGAGTAGCATGAGAGTCACGGAGGGTATAGGCACAGCCATGAGCTTGCAGCTTTCCTCTGATCAGGCTGCAGTGTCAAGCTGTGGATTGGTGTAGTGCTTTTTGGAGAAATATCGGAGTACTAGCATTTTGCTGGGGTTGTGGAATGGGAAATATTTGTAGTTCTGTGTAATTGCAAAAGTTTCAACATTGCTTAGAGAAAAGTCGCAGTCATTTTTTTAAACATCTATTTATGTCTACAAGAATTTGGCATTTTATTCTTTTATGCTGACCTGGTTGCCAAGAAAGTATCCACCTCTCTGAGGACCAATCTTTGCTCATCCAGACTCACCAACAGAAGTCCGTATTTGAACCACAGAGCAAATAACGTCCAGAGAGATGTGTCCTTCAATCCTTCATCTACAGCACAGCCGTCAAGCAAACTTCAGGGAGAAGGATTGACATTGGACAGGATGATCTATGGCTCAGCTCATGGGCTCTTCTGGAGCACCAGGCTGAGCTGGCATCACCCAAGTGAAAGGCAAAGACACATACACCCAGGAACAGAAAGTTTGTTGTCAGCCTGAGTACAGGATTGGGACCCGGGGTGTATGGCATGACTGAAAGAAAAGGAAACCATAAAGATGAAGAATCTAGAAAAATACATCTTTGTAAAGCTAGCATGGAAAGGATTAGAGGGGTAAGGGATGAGTGAAGAGCTTTTCCCTCTTTAATATAGATAGAAGTGGCTAAAAAGGTCTTTCCTGACCAAAAGTTTTCTCCATAAGTTAAAAAAAAAAAAAAAGTATTTTATTCTGTTGTAGATAGAACTACTGAAGGAACAAACCTTGTTTAGTCACCAAAAGGAAGGTTAACTTGAAGTGTCAACACATTTCTTAGCTCCTCTTGGTTTAGTCTAACTTGAGGGAGAGCAAGAAGGCTGGAAAACAGCCCTGAGCTGTGTAGTGGTTGCCCTGGCTGCTGGCAGCTGTGCTAACCCAACATTTCACCTGCTGGCAGCTGTGCTAAACCAACATTTCACCTACTCTCTCCACAAAAAGTCAACGAGAGTTCAAAGTCTCCCACATTCAAGGTAAGAGTGTATGGGTGCTGTTGTGTTATAGCAGCTCTCCTGTTTTACCTTGAGTTCACTCTGCAATGAATGCAAGAGCTAGCTGCAAGGCAACTGGCTTCTGAGTTGCTTTTGTGGACCTCTCCAGTTGCTTCTGTTGACCTGTCAAGAGGTGCTTCTTGAGAGAGCTCTAATGTCTCTCTCTGCAAGAAGGGGCTGAGAGCTGCCAATCCATGAGCCATCTTTCAGCTGAAACACAGGAGTCTCAACAAACCAGATAAGGGAAAAAAAAAACCCAAACCAGAAAAATAACCAAAAACCGTGATCAAAACTAGAAAGAAATAGAGCTAGCCTATTTATTTTTCTACACAGGTTATCAAGAAACCATTTTCTTTCTTTTGAAACAGTGGCACGAAGATGGTCAGAATGGCAGTTCTGGTTCAGGGCCAAGGTTCATTTAGCCCAGAAGTCTCTCTTCTGCAAAGGCTGTAGCAGACATGAGGGAGAAATCCGAACAGAACAAGTATGTGTGATTCTTTTTCAGGTCCTTAATACTCTCCCAACCTCAGACTATTTTAATTCAGGGGATTTTCTGGGCCTCACTTAGTTGTTCTATTTAGTCACCCACAATGGATCTTTCTCCCAAGCACTTGTCCTCTCTTTCTGAATCCAACTACAATTTTTGCATCCTCAGCAAAAATTATCATCCTCCGCTAAAGAGGAGTTCAACAGATCTGTTCCTCAGAGCAGGAAGAGCACTCCCTTTAATTTGTTCAGACCCGGCTTCCTTCAATGGTTCCCAGCCCTTGTGCTGGACGAGAGCAAACTGTGCAACTTCTCCATGCCACTCATGGTTTGGTAGAGACTTTGAAGTTCAAGAAGGTAGCCCCATTTTTGGCCACTGTACCCCATGCAGGGGCCTAACGTGACAGCTCTGTGTGGCTTCCCCATCTGTCTGCCACAGCAATAAAAAGTAAGAGGCTCCTTGTGTGCATGTCAGCAAGGCAGACATGTAGCCCTGGCTCACTTTGCCCTATAAAGTGTCTCCAGCCCTTTTGTGGGGTTTCTTTGAATTACTACCATAAAAGAACCATACAAGGCATTGTCCTCTCCAGGGCTGCGTGCCCTAAGGAAGCAGGAGATATGTATCAGCACCTGATGAAATTTGCTGTGGATATTCTTTTGAGTGGCAATAGTCAATTATTCATGGAAGATGGTCCCACACAAGGAGTAGTTGTTGCCATGCTGTTTACATGAGAGGAGTGCTTCAGATCTGTAGCAATTCCAACACCCAGCGAGACTGGCAATGCATAAGAAAAACACTGCAATTTTAGTGATTAAGAATATCTCATCAGAGGTCCCCATAAAAATTCATCCCTGCAAGTCTACAAAACTCATTCATGAAATGATCTGACCACAAATGAAGACTGTCCATCACAATACAGCTGCAGCACCAAGGTAAACGTTGCAATTTTAAGAACTGGGAAGTGGCTCAGTTTAAAACTAATGCCTGACTCAAAGGCTACCACAGCCATATCTATCAGCTCTGGTGGCCTTTGGATCAGGCTATTATCAAGAATGCAAGTATTATCACGACAAGTATTAGAAACTGGATTGTAAGAAGCCAAACTTCCCTTTAGCTTCACAAGTTTTCTTCTCGTCCTTTGCTTCCACCAGCTGTGTGCATTTGCACTCATGGAAGTGTTTGTGGACCATGGACTTACTTGGCTGACTGTGAGAGGAAGCCAAGCTCAGGTTACTAGGTGAATACACCCATGTCCTTAAAGCAGTAGCTTGGAAAAATGATGGAGGAGGGAACCTTCCCTGTGCAGCTGTCGTTTTATTCTTTGTACCTTTTTCCCATTGATGTTCAAAGGAGTGCAACCTCTGTTGGATATGCTCAGGCAGGTATCAAATGATTCAATAGTGTTCCCTTCCTCAAGCAGTGTTTATGCAGAAGAAGGTAGAACAGGGGACAGGTGCTTTAATTCTTGCCTTCATCCCCCCTGTGCCTGCAACATGACAGTCCTCTTGAAAGTAATCAGCAGTGACAGAAAACATGCACAAAGAGTCTCATTGACTTAGGGAGAGGGTGCTTGTGTGAAGCAAGTTCACACGTGGGAGAAGAAGAACAGGATCAGACCTACGCTTTGTATTTTTCCCACAGTCACTAATATTAAATCCACCTAGGTGGCAGGAATGTGAGCACCTGGTCCAACCTAAATAGTCTCTTCTGTTCTATTTTTATATTCATGTATCATTTTTACTCTGCGGAGATTGTGCATGGCAGAAAGGGTGAGTTCACTTCTCAGTATACAAGCCAAAGGTCTCTTCCAGAACTCCTGTGAAGGATTTAGAAGATGTTTCACTCAAACATGGAATTTATATATAGGCACAAAGCTTTCATTAAACATGAGCAGCTAAGGGGACAGCATCAGTCACTGATGGTAATGTATGCACGTCTTGTAGGCACACTATAGAGGAACAAGCTGCCTTGCAGAAATTAATGCAGCAAAGGAGTTGATTATTGATGCATTTGTTACTGAATTGACTCCGCCTAAGCTTCCAGAGCCAATGTGACTTCCAGATCTATTTGTAGATTACCAAATGCTCATAGTGTGACTGTCGCTTTTACATTTACTGCAGCTGATGCCTCAATATAATATTTGATGCATACTTTAGATGACTACCTTGTGTACCAAAACTGAATAACACTGAATAAGAGTAAGTCTTTGAGAACCTGGCAAAGTAGAAAGGAAGATCCCTGTACCGGTACAGCCTTCTCCATCATCACCAAAGGTAACGAAGCCGCAAAGATCCAGAGCGCTGGGAGAGACATCTTCCTGTAGCAATAGGTACTGTGTTTTGATGCAACAAATTCTGAATGAATTTGTGGAAGTGTGCATTTTGTTAAAATCACCACTGAAGAAGGAAATTAATTGCTTAGGGGGCTTCCTGGCTAGTGCGATAAGCTACAACTCTTACTAATGGAATGCCACTGTAAAGGGAAAACAGGAGCAATCAGGAGTATTTGCTGTGGAGTTGTCTTGTCCAGAAGAAAAGACTCCGTATTGCTTGGAATATTTAAAATAAGGCTGAATAAAATGTGCTGATTTACCTTACTTCTCTGTGTTGACTGCATGAGCAGCAGGACCTGGCTTTTATCTCCTTTGAATCAATGGTTGATGTATACACATCCTTTTTTATTTGGAAGAGATTGAGTGGGCTCTTCCACACCTCCTTCTGTTTTTTTTCCTGTTTGAGGACACATGAATACACTCACCCTTCAGATACCTCCGTAGTTTTCAAAGTGCATTTTGTTCTAACATATTTTTTCTGGCCTCCCTTCCCATCCCATATGACGTGAACACCTCCCAGTAATGGAAAAACTGTTTCCAGCCAACATTTTCCTCCTGCATAAACCATTTTCCAGGTAGGGAACAGAGAGATTTACCAAAGCCATAGAGAAAGCATGTGGCAGGTGGGGTATCCAGCTGCAGCCTTAGTCTAGATCTTTCACAAATGAAGATGGACATTCTGTGCGGTGTCCCTACTGCTTCCACTGGCATCTCTTGCAAACCTGTCTCAGTGGTCCAAGGCCTGAATACTCCAATTGTGGGTGCAGCTTTGGAATGTACCTAGAACAGACTAGGGCCAAGCAAGCCAATCTGTTTTAGAGCAAGTGGAAGAACAGCACCATCCCTCTTCTCCTCAGACATGCTGCAACTGTCAGCTTTATCTCACCAAAATCAGGCAGTGACTGGACTAACTAGTAATTAAGAAACTGATGCTAAATATTGTTATTACGGTATCTGACTGTTGAAATGGAAGTAAGAGCATAGCAATAGCTTAAACCCCAGCTAATTCAATTACATTCAGCTGTGCCAGAGCCTCTTATAGCTATTTTCCAAAATAAATTCCAACCTGTACATACACACAAGGCTAAACTCTTTCTTTGAAAGGAAGATTATAGTTTTACTTGTAGAGATCAAGCAGGATATATACTCTAGTGAAAACCTTTCCTGAGAAACTCAGAGAGTCAGGGCAAAGGCAGTACCATCTCATGGAGAGAATTTCCCACCACTTCATATTATCACTTATTTTGAAACTGGAGGAGGGAGGGAAAATGAACCTTTAATAACGGCCCAGCTCTAAAATCAATTTCAGTGCTCAAGACAGCTTGTAAACACACAATATGCTTTGAAAAGGATTGATGCTGAGGAAAGTGAGGAGCACATTTTCCTGCTGTTGAAGTCAAATAAAGCTTTTCAATAGCTTCCGTTTTTTAGGGTGTGTAAATGGCTATAGTATTAAGAGCCTTCCTCTGGCTGAAGATGAGGCATTTGATTCTCAGCTTTGTTACACACATTTAAATCAGGAGTAACCCACTGAGAATTGACCTGGTGTACATTTGTTATGAGAAAAGAGTAGGACAAAGACTTGTATAAAAAATTTCTAACAAGGACATAAATTATGATGATATACACTTTTGGGCCAGGAGTTGAGAGTCCTTTTAAAACCACAATTGATTGATGAAGCCTCACAACATGCCTGTGATTCAGTAAGTACTATACTCAGTTTGCAGGTGGTTGCTCTGAAGCACAGCATTGTTACATGGTTACAAGCCCAACAAATGAATTAGTGGTAGAGCATGAACCAAATGCAGGTTGCTATATCCTAACTGTCATACAGCAGTGCTTTGGGACAGCATTTCTTCCTTGTGGTTGCTTAGTACAGGCTGGTCTGACTGACTGAATAAGGTTGTAATAATACTTAAACAGAGTGAGAATTTCTGCAGTTTTGTCTCTCTTGGCTACCAAAAACGGTGAGTTAGGATTGTCATGGTGCTGCTGCCTTTCTACCTTCGTGGTGTCACATCACTCCAAGACCCATGGCTTTGCTTAACAATCCACACTCCATTTAAGTCGCTGAAGTAGGAGTTGAAAAACTATGCTTACTAGTAGGTTTAGAGATTCTCGACTGCTCACCAGGTTCAGCAGGGCTATCTTGAAGGACCAGCCAAGACTAGGGACAGCTGCCACTGATGGCTCACAATATACATGTGCAAGACAGAAAAGATCAGTGGTAGGGGCAGAATGCACAAAGAGAGTGAAGAGTATGACAGTGATGGTTGTGATGTAGGTGATCTAACCTAGATGGGGGGAAAAAGCAGACTGGAAAGAAGGTGTGGGGGACTGAGCAAGGAAGTGGACAGAGGACTTAGGAGCTGAGAGTGTGGGGTTAGGAGGGAGATGGTTGGTGCAATCAGCCATTTGGCACTGGGCAGAAAAAAAATGCAGTCAGAACTGCAGAAAATGTTTATCAATGTCCACTTCAGCTGTGTCTGCAACTTTTCCAGCTGTCTGGAGACTCTGGCTGAATCGTCTTGGCATTTTTTCTTGAAGGCAACAACGTAGAGGAGGGAATAGATAGCACCTGCTTTTTAGCTTCCCCAGGGGGGCAGATAGTCTGTCATACAGTGTTCAAAATCTAGGGTATTCTTGGGAAAGGCACATTATGTTCAGTGAAGTTACCACTGTACTGGCAGAATAAAGTGGGCTCTCAGATCCGAATTTTGTTTCCAACAGGCATCATGCCTTGAAGATTTCTGAGCTCATCTCTTGCTAAAGTTTTTTTCTTGCATGGACATAACACTGCAGAGACTTTTGCCTGTGCTTGCGTGTCAAGCTGATGGTGTGAGGGAAAAAAAAGCCAGAGCTCCACCAGCTCCTCAGTTTTTTGTTCCCAGCCTCCCTGAGTGCAGCTGGAGAATCCTTGTGTGTGCTGATAGCTGAGGAGCATTAACCCTAACACACCTCCCAAACAACCCTTCCCACCATTCTCCTGAAAAGACTGCTAAGCATACACTGTTCAGGAGGGAAAACTGCTGTTTAAATAGACGTTCCCCAGGATTAATTTTATGTCTACAGTAAATGCATTTCCCTACTGCTAAACTATAGTGGCAAAGCATCTTTGCAAGTATCTGCAGATGCCTGCCTGCAAAGCAGAGCTTTGCACAAGCTTAGTAGCTTTTCCCCATCAGCAAAACAAGCTGTCTGATTGCAGCACACAGCTTTAGCCATAAAACCGCACTGCTTTTAGGACTTGGTGCCAACATAGCTAGACAGTCACGGTTCACACCTCCTCACACCCCCGGGCAATGTCGCTTGGCCAGCAAAAAGCTTGTGGTTAGCGTTGGCCAAGTAGCGTGTCTGGAGCTGGCCTTGGTTCTACAGCGTGTGTGCTCAGGGCACTGCTGAGCTCTTCCTCACTGAACCTGCTCCAAAGCTACATTAAATAACAGGCAACAGTTACAGGTCAAAAGTCTATGAGAAAACGGCAAATGGTATTTCTGGCCTGCTGAGTCAGGCAAAGGAAATGGGCAAGGAGGGGTTTAGGATGTTGTGGTTTTCCCTGAAGAACATGTTTTGGCAAGGATAATAATTTCTGGCAGATTGAAAAGTCCCATTGGGCAGATTAGAAAGTCCTGAAAAGGCCTGTTTGGGGCACATTGAAAAGGCAGAAATCTGAGCCCTGAGTATGAAGCTGCTTGATAACTCCATAAGACCACTTACTATCAATCTCATCCTCTTAGCAACTGTATGAACAGCAGGGCATATGATTGAATGTTTTTCATATAAACATTGTGAAATAAACCGCACTCCATTTCCTGCTGCAGGCTTCCTCAACAGCAAATGTCAGGTGTGCAAGATAAAACAGGGGCTGAGATCCACTCCAGATTGTGGCATCTCCTGCATTTCAAATGTACGTAGAGCTGCCTTTCCACAAGCTACACAAGATTGAATTCATCACACTTTTTCCAGCACACTGCTAAGTAAAACAGAAGACTGATACACTACTAATACTTGAGGCTTCTTATAGCAGCCTCATCTGTTATCACATCCTCCGCCATAGTCCAAATTCTACTCCCACCTTGCAGTTACTCTGGCCCTCATGCTCTGTTTATTTTGCTCTTCCTCTCCTGACTCCATACCTATTTCCATGCCTCTCACTTTCCTGGTTTCAGTTTGCCTGCTGACACCTAATGCCACCAGCTCATGCAAGCCGTCAGTAAAAATCACTACTGCCATGACACAGGCCAGAGGTTCTGGACGCCCTTCATGGCATGCCACCATAGGTCCGTGTTCGTGGCTCTGCACAGGGTGACTGTATGGCATGGTTCAACTCTCTGCACTCCTCTGGGCCTCAGTTTCTTCACATATGGGAAGAAGAACCTATAACCTGATGCCATAACCAAACATCACGTAGGGCAGATGCTTGATTCTCTGTGTGTCTTGAGGTCTAGTAAATCAAAAGTATTGGTTTGGTGGAAATGGCTGGTTTCACTGTGAGTTTGCATGAGCAGAGTCTGAGAATGAATGAAAAGACATTTAGGATTTAGTCCAAAGCATCTATTATGAATATGTAATTAAATCCATCCTAGCACAACTTGTGTGGTTAAGGAATGGGACAGGAGCTCCATGCTTGACCTGGAGCAGAGTCTGAGGGACCTGAGGAGGGAGGAAGAATTTAATTCTATGTAAGATCACTATTAACTGCCACACTGTCATGATGCTTTACAGCAAAGGAGAGGGGATGATTACAGAGGGAGAGCAAGAGCCACAAAACAGCACTTTTATTTTTTAAAACCTTCCCATATCTTAGCAGAGCAAATGACAACAGAAGTTAAAACAGCACTTTCCAATTTTACATTCTTTATTTCACATGATTCTTCTCTGGAACTGCAATTAGGATATTTATTTCCCTGTCTTGTACTTTTTCAGCACAGAACATCAAATTATTTGGTAGCAGATAGAAAAACATGGCTCTTATCTCCGTATAAATATAAGAATGCATCCTTCTGCATAACTAGACCCAGGTATTTGTGATGCTCATAGACACCATTACTCTGTTACCTAAATGCCTCACATTAATGGATTTCTTCTTGCATCACTTGAGTGAGGAGAAATTCAGTGCTGAATTGCTATCCTCATCTTACAGACAGAGAGCTGCATCTCAGAGAAATTGCAGCATTGACTGGGAGCACACAGGAAAACTGTGCAGATCAGAAACCTCAATCAAAAGCAATGTGGACACAAAGGCTATAAATAGGAGCCAAATCTGAGTCCCCATGTACCTCTGTCTAGTACCTACGGGGACCAGATTTCCCTGAGACTGCTCTCTGGCCAGGCCCACACAAACAAGGTTTCAAATCACTGCACGATAATCTCAGAGTCATACTGAAATCTTTAGCTCATAGAAACTGGAGAAAATGCACAGCTTCAAAGCTGCCAACGATGTCAGTTTACACCTGGTGAGAATTTGGCCCAATCCATTCACTGTATCCAATTACACAAGACGATAAACCACTAGAATTATCAGATATTACATATCTTTAATATAAGATCAAAGCAGTCCTCTAGACTGTAAGATCTTAGGGAATTTCTTTCTACTGGATTGGTAAGAACAGAGACTTTTAATGTGAGGCAAGGATTCTCTTTATACAGTATTGCTACTAAATTTACAAGAAACAGGGAATTTCCTTGGTGAGGAAATGTGTTCTCATGAGAAATTACTTACGAAGATACTTTCCTCCAGCTCTGTATTTCGATCAGATACCATTCCGGATCTCCTGGTGAGGTTACTGATTAACAGCAACTTTCCCAGACCCATGTAAAGTCTGGCCAGGGAATGACAGTACCAGGCCCCAGCTCTTAAGGTGATTTCACCTCTCAGCTTTTGGGCAAAGGTATCAACATAGCCCACTGCAATTATTCACATCACAGATTTTCTTCTTGATAAAGACAAAAATGATTAAAAAAAATAAAGCTTGGAAAATCTGGCTGTAGCATAAGGTATATAAAGCAGGAGTTGATCAACCTTCCCATAGCACCATGTCCACCCAAGTGCTAAATGAACACCAAATAGTGAGTGACTAACATCCTGCAAAGTCAGTAAATATTTTTACACCCCCCTTTCAAGGCTGTATACCAGCATTTTGTCCCCCAGGGACACCAACGGCAAAGTTCTCATTGATGTCAGCAGCACAAGTTCACTTAGGGAATTTAGATGATTCATGTGAAGTCCATACACCTAATCAATGGCTAAAGCAAAAGAAGAACTAAAGAAAAAGAACAACCTGTGTAGGAAGAGGTGCTTTGGTGCCGGAAGAGTTTGCAATTGCAGTGCTTTGATAATTCTGCTCTGCTTCTGGTATCGAAGGGATTGTGTAATCCCATATTTCTTTCTCTCTTAGAAACCTGTTTTCTGTTAGCATTGTTGTTAGCCTGTTGTAGTTGTTAGCCTCTCACAATGAAAGTATGGCTTTATTTATTTAAAAAAAAAAAAAGACAGTCTGTGTGCCTGCTTCTCTTCATGTGGGAATTTGATCAAATTTAGCTTTACAAATGCAGAAATAATTCCATTCAGAAGAGAATCCAGAGGTATTGTTATGTGTGTGATATCAAATGCTTTGTTTCAGAACTGCAGGAAATAGAGGCTCGATTTTCCAGCACCGAGACTCTTCCTCCCTAACTAAAGAAGCACATGAAACCTTTTCATAAAACTTCTCATCTTCTCCCTGCCTGAAGGCTTTTCCAGCCATCTCTGGCTCCAGATCATGTCCTTCTAGTGTCTTGTCAGCTTTCAGATTGTCTCACCTTTTCATTCCTATTTTCCTTTGCACTTGCTCATTATCTCTCTCCTTCATTCTCAGCAATCTAGGCCTTGGTTTAGGTAAATGTCAGCTTTTCTCTCTACTGGCATGAAATGATATTTTAACATTTATGCTCTTGCTTTGCCTCAACTCACAATTAAAATGATCAAATTAGCTCTTTCATTAAAGTCAATGGCCAGACTGCTAACAGAACCCCTCTTTTAGTGTAATTTAACATCAGCATACAGTGCAATGAAGGTACCCAACACTTTACATAAACCAGCATCAGCTGGAACAGATACCAGTTAGGTCCGAACCTAACTGAAATCATTTGACACCATTGAGCTGGAAAAAAATGTTTTATACCAGTTGCTGTAGTTTAAGTATCCAGGACCAAGCATTCCAGTGCCTCCACTCAACAATATTACACAAATTGTCTTCGTTTCTGTTCCAGATGTCTGAATTCAGCACAACAGCCATTTGGTATGAATCAAGATTGCTTTAACCTACCTTTATACCCTCTCGGTCCTAGTAGTGGCCCTTAGTCTGTCTGCTCATGGTGTTGGTTAAAACAGATTCAAGATTGTCAATAGACATCCCACCATCCATGAATAGCCTGCAAGCAGCACTGCTCTGCCCATGACCTCCTTTTCCCCCATGAGACCTATCACAAGACCCCTAATATGAGAGCTGCATAGAGCAGTTCATTTACAATTACTGTATTGACTCAGTGCCTAGGAGAGATCCATGAGGGTTGTGGAAAGGCACTAAAACAGCTGTACTGTAATGAGAATGGGTCTGACTAGTGACACACATGTGCCGAAAATTTCCTTGAAGGGCTAGGTTAGCACACACAGGAGAATAAGGGCTTTGGTATTTAACAGTTGTTTTATTCTTTGCCTTTGCAAAAATGAACCACTTGATACTGGTATATTCTTTGCCTTGTCGGAAATGAACAACTCAGTACTGATAACAATAACTGAACCAAGCCTGCCTTCTGAGGGATTTGGTATCCTTTTCTCTATAAAGACTAAAGCTAATTTTACACTGAAAAATCTGAATATTAATGACCACACTGGGGTCTTGCTGGACAGATTGATGAGAAGCCCCTTGCACTGCTAAACTTGGTGTTCATACTGCCTTCAGGGGGTGGAAAACCACCACCCACATGCCTTAAACGCGCATTAGCAAACTTTGTCCCTCAGACAGGCTCCAGCATCAACAAGTAGGCAGTGTGTAATAGTAAGGTGCTGTGCACCACTGGTACCATTAAAGGCCGTAATACTGTAACTCTATATCCCCAATGTCTGTATATCCCCCAAAATCCTGCTTGGCAATTACAATCATTGCAGTGACTAGTGTAAACCACTCTGAATTTATCCTGCTATTACATTGCATATGGTATGGCCTATGGAGCAGAGTTACATCCCACAGAATAAATGCACTGCAGTTTCAATGGGACATGGTGGTTTTTTTCTTCCTTTCCTGTGATGTTCTATGTGGGAATCTTTTAATGCATGAAAGTATTGGCAAATTGCAGAAAGTCATGCATATTTGAGGCAGGTTATGTGAGCACTGAATGCACACACAGAAGTGGCAGTTGGGGAGAGGGCTGCGTGTTTTGGAGGGGAGAAAGAGAACTTTGCTGTAATGAGAAACATTACAGACATAGAAACTATGCTGTTCATTAAATACATCTCTGTTTACTTTCTTTAATGTTTTCATGTGTCCTCTCTCAATGACATCTGTGCTGATGAATTTTGCCATTAGAAGCGAGCATAATATCCCAATTATTAATCTTATAAGTAACTCAGCTTTGCACATAACCTTACACAGACAAGTATCGCTTCCAGTGTTTCATATTTGCCCTTACTAAAGCTGAAGACTTTATTAACTCCTAGTGGGTGCTTATAGAAATGATGGAGCCAGATTCTTAGGGGTGCACAGTGAAAAGATAAGAAGCAATGGATGCAGGTTGAAGTGAGGGAAATTTCAGCTGTTTGCAAGGAAACATTTTTCACAATGCGGCTAACTAAACACTGGAACAGGTTACCCAGAGAGGCTGTGGTATCTCCATCCTTAGATATATTAAACTCAGCTGGAGGGAATCTCAAGCAAACTGATCCAACTTTGAAATTAGCCTTGCTTTGAGCAGGAGGTTGAACTAGAGGTCCTTTCCAATCTATAGTAATCCCTGGTTCTAAAATATATTTGCAAGAAAATGTTATTGTCCGGAGTGCTTAGGCAAAGAGCAATAGTATTCATTTTAAATGGCATGAAAGATGGGTCTGAAGGCTTCTATACTTGAGCTCATGAGTTTTGTCAGCTTTTGAATTGAAGAGCTACCAGGTTCTTTGTGAATGGCATCTTTTGGAAGGGAACGTGTAATACACTTCAAAAAGCTTAAAAGAACAGCAAAATATAAATGAATCAATCAGCAGGCAGGCTCAGAATTTGTTTTTACAGCTTTTTTTCCAGAAAGCTTTACTCTGAGATTTCCTGCCATGCAATGATGGGAAAGAAACAATCCATGTAACATATGTGTGTAGTCAAAGCTGCCTGACCTTTGTCAATCATACATTCATAGAAAAAAGTTCATGATAGATGGAGACACAGTGGCAGAAATTGTTCAGCACATAATTCTAATCATAGCCTATTCATGGACAATTTGTGAACAGAAGAAAAAAAAAACAAAGCTAACATTTATCAGAGAAATTATTGATGGCAAATTACTCTCCCAACTCTGCCTGTTCCCTATCCTCCATTAATGTTACCTTACCTCACAGCTTGGAGGAAGGAAGGCTAATATATTAGCCAGGGTACTGTATTAACTGTCAGTCAACAAATGAGGAAATCATTATATTTGCAAATTCTGCAAGCAAATCACTGTAACTAGTATTCAGGAATATGCACATTGACTTCACTCTCATGTAACTTTTGGCATGTCTGCAAATAGAACTGGCACTGTTTAATTTAAAGTTTGATTTATCATCACTTTTATGGTGGACACACGTTCCCTTTTTTTTTTTTTAAATAAAAAACTAAATTCTGTTCATTTAGCTTATATCTGCACAAATATCTATAATGATGTCATTAGGCCATTAATGTCTAAATAACAACTAAGTTCAGACCAAAACTATGAACAAGTCTGGTTTTATATTTTAAATGCACCTGTTCTATATAAGCCATGATTACATGAGAACTTTAAATCTTACAAATGCTCTTACTTCACCCTCCCCCAAAACTTGTTAATGATGGCAAAAAGCATGAAGTTGTACTCTGGGATGCACAGGATGCACTGTGATCTAAAAGAGAGCTGCAAACAAAAAAAAGAAACTGAAGAAAGTTTCTTCACTGAATATATGGATCAGACAAACATCTGGATATGAGCTTCTTTCAATTGAATTTCCTCACAGGATCCTGGTTATTCCTGGGCTTCATGACATTATTGAACAGGGATGGGACTACCCACCATCTGAACATCAGGGTCTTTGAATATGCCTTTAGCTGAGCTCCACAAATTGCAGCAAAATATTAATCTATTGGACTGTGTATTCACAATGTTGCAAAGAATTCTGAAGGGCTCTCAGTGCTGTTGGGGTTATGATTTTGAACTCAAACAGAAGTAAACAGTGCTCTGAGCCCCTACCTGGTACTCCTGAACTGCATTTCTCATCAGTGGATAATCATTATCCTACGTTAGTTTCTTCTGCTCCACATTCCATGTTCAGCTTCTCTTTCTCACAGCTAGATCCCTGCACAAGTCCACTTCTTTTCATGAGGCAACAGCTTTTCCAGGTGGGATCCAAATTTCCTTCAGCTCATTTTGCCATCCCTGACATTGGCCAGAAGTGGATTCCTAAGAAAGAGAAAGAACTGAGTCAGCATGTGCTGATATTTGCCCAGCTTCTGTAAATTGTCATCTAGGAATTCCTGACCCAGACAGTGTGTCTGTGTATTTAATAGTCCTGAGCAGATATTTTCTTCTATGAATCTGCCTAATCACTGCCTGAACCCACGTAAACTTTTAGCATCTACTGCATCCCATGGGAAGAAATTTCACAGCCTAATTATACATTACACAAGGGACTGTATCCTTTTGTTTGCTCTTGACCTGAAATCTGCAGCCTGCTAGTTTCACTGTTATCCCCTAGTCCTTGGATTGAAAGAGGACATGAAGAAAATTCTCCTCTCTCATTTTCTCCATACCACTCAGGTTTTAAAAGGCCTCTTTAATTCCTTCTCTGCTGTTCCCTTTTGAGGGAGAAGAATCTTAGTCTTTTAATCATCCCTCACACAGTTATCCCTTGCTGTGTCACCCTTTCCACACCTTTCAGTTCTACTGTACCTTTTTGAGATAGACGGGACACAACTCCATACAATCGTTAGGATGCGAGCAGTGTGGAGTTACACAGGTATGATGAAGTTCTCTCTTATGCTGTCGGCTACTTTTTCCAACATCTGATTTGTATTTTTGGCCCCTACAGAGCAGCACAGTTATGTTTTCATGCAAAGAATTATTCTACCCTCAAAACTTTGCTCCTAAGTGATAATAAACAACTGCTCTGCACATGATCAAACATCTCTTAATCTCCACAGGCTAAACATCTCCTGTCTAAGCCCCACAAAAGTTCTTTCATTTAGTTCACCTGCTCTTGACCCAGTGGTTATTCTTGCATGTTGATCCCACATAAGGTAGTAGATGCTATTTTCTGTCCACTATGGTAACAGATTGCTGCCTTTTTTGCAGCTACAGAACTCTGATAGCTCTGTAGCTAGTGGAACATTTTGTTTGCACAGAAAAGATGTGAGACCCTCCAGAGGGGCATAAAACTACTGGCACACTGTACTGGAAAGGACGAAGCACCACCTGCAAAACCCACACAGAAGTGTTCACCTGTGTAAACCAGAAACTTTCACTATTGCTTTCTATTGAGCATGTATATAAATGAAGTTATTACACACCTTCCCCCACACAGACATGCACTTCTGAGAAGTGCAGTTGCAAGATCTGAAATGAAATGAAATGAAATATGGATTAATGATTCGGTTGCTGGGAAAATTTTGCATGGTTCATAATAGAGGGCACAGACCAGCACAATCCATGAATGAATTAGAAAAACAGCAGATGTGCAAGCACCTAACCAGAAGTATGGCTGGGTCAAGTTTGCTTCTCTGATTGTCTCCTTGCCCACTGGTGGCAATGGGAATAAAAACATACAGGAAAATTTAAAAATGCATAGTTTTTGAGAGAAAAAAAAACCAAAAAGGCTACCCAGGCTGAGTGAGCAGGATGGAGCCCTGGGTGTTCTTGCACTGAGCTACAGCTCCTGTCATTTTCTTCATCTGCTCTGTTTAGTTCACTGCCCTGTTTTTGTGAAATGCTGTTAAAAAGAGCATGTGATATAAGCAGTAATGGATTCACTGAACCACAAGGCAGGGTGACAACCTGAGAGTCCCTTCAGTTGCATGACAACAATTAATGTGGCATTATTCTAAAAGTCTTCTTTAAATGGATGCCACCACCTTCCTCACAGCTTCTGTGAGCCCTTCAGTCTATGGAAAACAATCTTTTTATCATACTATCAAGATAGAATCCATGAAAGGTTACAGCTTAAGCTTATTATCCAGACAGACATTTCGGTGTTTTGCAAACGTGTGGTATGTATAAGACTCACCTAATCTTAGTCCTATATATAAGACACAGAGTGAAGTTTCTCCCAAGGTTAATCTAAAATGGTGAGACCAAAAGTGGATGTTTTGGGTTTCTGTGGTGGGGGTTTTGGTAGCAAGGGAGGGGCTGCTGGGGTGGCTCCTGTGAGAAGCTGCTAGAAGCTTCCCCAGCTCCAAGTTAGACCCGCCGGCTGGCCAAGGCCAACCCAATCAGTGACAGCAGTAGTGCCTCCGGGAGAATGTATTTAAGAGGGAGAACCTACAGTGGGGGAAGAGATTGGGATGTGAGAGAAACCCCTATGCAGATACTGAGGTCAGTGAAGAAGGAGGGGGAGGAGGTGCGCCCGAAGAGGGGATGCCCCTGCAGCCTGTGGTGAGACAGCAGGCTCTTTCCCCCCAGCCCGTGGAGGTGAGCAGGGGAGCAGATGCCCATCTGTGGCCCGTGGAGGACTGCATGCTGAAGCAAGTGGAGGCCTCCAAAGATGGCCGTGACTCCATGGGAAAGCCCATGCTGGAGCACTCTGACTGAAGATCGGTCTGCGGAAAGGACCCAAGCCAGGGAAGTTTGTGAAGCGACTGCAGCCCGCGGAAAGGATTCACGTTGGAGAAGTTCGTGAAGGACTGTCTCCTGTGGGAGGGACCCCACACTGGAGCAGAGGAAGGGTGTGAAGCCCTCCCCCTGAGGAGGGAGGAGTGGCAGAGACAACGTGTGATGAACTGACCCCAGACCCCATTCCTTGTCCCCCTGTGCTGCTGGGGGCAGGAGGGAGAGAGAACCAGGAGTTCAGCTGAGCCGGGAAGGAGGGAGCGGCAGGGGGAAGGTATTCTAAGGTTGGTTTTACTTCCTAATATCCTTGGTTTGATTTGATTGGCAGAAAATTAAATTGATTTTGTTTCTTCCCTGAGTTGAGTCTGTTTTTTTGCCCATGCACATAAGTGGTGAGTGATTCCTCCCAGTCCTTGTCTCAGCCTACGAGCATTTCTTTATATTTTCTCCTCCTCATCCCATTGGGCCCAGAGCGGGGATGAATGAGTGAGCAGCTTCATAGTGCTTTGTTGCCAGCTGGGCTTAAACCACGACAGTGGAGCAAGAAATCTTCCTGATCTCCTTGAGTACCTTTGTGTACTGTTCTTCAAATCCAGTTTATGCTGGAGCATACAGAGGTTATGATATAGCAGCCATTCTGGATAAATTTTGCCTAAAAGTTTGGCCACTGACTGTGGGAAGTGTGACCATTCTGCAGGTGGCTCCAGCCTAGACTGTGCTGGCACTGGTAATTCTATGATCAGAAAATGGGCAAAGCAAATTCTCCAAATGCACATTTACTAAGTTAAGGGAAGCTTTTTCTCCTAATACTTCATTTAGATCATTATTATGGATAACAATGGGGGGCCATGAACCACAGTGTCACAGAGATTGCAAGACCAGTCTTCTAGGTCTTTCAAAACACCTCAGATCCATAAAATGTTTCAAAATGCTAGGCTCTTCTGTCTACATCTGCTGAATGAAGAAATGAATTTGGTGAGCTCAGAGAATAGTGGAGGAAAGTATGTGTCTGCCAAACCACTGAGCTGGCAAAGATTTTGCTGAGGACTTCAGCAACTTGCAGCTGGCCAAAGGCCTGTTATTTATCTAATTTACTGACAACAATGTTATGTTATTTTCTTTCTTCAGGCATCAAGCTGAAGAATATCGTAATGTACTTGGGCTGTAGGCCCATCAAAGAGAGCAAAGATTTGATTGCTCATCCTATGTCTTCCCCAAAACTCTTGACAACGGTTTTCCACTTGCCCTAAAAGCAAATGTTTCTGGTAGATACAAATACTAGGTTAGCTGCTTTATTTTATGCCTGCAGGTTCCTTCACAGGTCATAAAGGACACTGTATCCTTGGGATTTCCACCGTGATCTGACAGTAAAAGTACTTAGAAAATCTGAATTCTGTGAACTGGGCTTAGCTGGATGTTAGCCAGTCAGAAGAAATTGAAGTCCTGGAAAACACAGGCAAGTATCTCATCCAACTATTCAGAGTGCTCACTGAAGGCTGGAAGTCTGTGTTCATTTCTCTTTTCTGTCTGAAAAGAAGGACACTGGAGCCCACATCTGCTATCCTTAAAAGTACCCTATCTCCTGCCATCCCTAAAGGCACCCTCATGACTTCTACGCTTTGGGTAAGGTGAGGGAGCAGCTCCATCCATCGCCACCGTTGAAGTTGTTCCATATTGCAATTAAAAAAAAAAGAAAGAAAGAAAAAAGCCAAGCCAGATTCACTCAGCACAGAGACAAGAATGAAAATTAATCGCCAATTGAGTGATGAGCTAGGAGGCAAAGAGTTTGAGGCTCCAGCTCCTCTTCAGAAGACTGTGCGTTTTATATATTTGTGTGATGGACACTTCATCTTACATCCCAAGGCTTCCCCACTCCAACACTGCACCAATTACCTGCCAATCAGACTATCAGATTAGTACACACACTTTTTTTGGATGCCACCTCTGGTTTCCATAGAAACTGTTTTAAGCCTTATCCTCTCTCAATTAGAACTTTTTATAATTTCTCCATCCTTATGAAATCGTTTGTGGTTCCCATGGTAATCACTGAAAATTTGTTATCTCTCAAGGACTGCTTCTTAATCAGAGGCTTCACCAATAGCAATGTCCTGCTGGAGCAGTAAAAGGCACAAGGTTCTAAACCTCTTTTTGAGTGAGGAGTGTATCCTTTACTCATCCATAAGGCCATGTACCACAAATCCATACTGAGCCTCCTAACTCTGACATCAAGGTTCTGGTCACTGTAGATTTCATTACATTCACAGAGCATGCTACAGTGTCCCCATTTTATTGATTGCAAAAATGTTGCACACAGATTTACACTCATTTTGCCCAAGATGGTTCCGTAGGCCAATTTATCTCAACAAAGCTTGTAAGAAAATACAGGTCTCCTTTGCTGAATTTAGCTACTGTCCAGTTCCCTTTTCACTGGATCACAGCACCCTGCACTCATACAAAACAGGTGCCAATGGTCCAAATGCCCCATGTACATGCATTTCATGTTCAGGTGTTTAAAACACCACCTAGTCAATGCAAACCAAATTTATATATATATATATAAACATACATACAGGCACTACATTTATAACACATTTTATACACTTTCCTTTAAGCCTAGATAGTAATTTCCAGCACTGTAAATATGCCAATGCATTATAATATGTCCTACTACAGTCCCAGACTTAGAAGGCTTGCTTTGACACTAAATGCAGCAGTGTAGCTGATCTCAGCCCATTTTTTCAAAAATCAGCCCATATTGCTCTTCGTCTATGACAGTACTACTTCATGTCCTGCTCTGATCCTTTTATCAAGGTTCAGAAGCAAGGCTTGTAGATAGTATCCTGTGGCCTGACTCAACTACAGCATTTCAGCAACTTCTATCTTTATCCATCTGTGATGCTACTGGGCACCTTTCCATCAAAACTCTAGTTGTACTTGCCTCTTGCAGCTGATTCTGGAGTTCTTCCTGTACTGAGTGATACAAAAAAATTAACTATGTTTAAAATTTTGATTTAATATAAAATACAAATATGTGCATATATCTTCTGGATGTACAAGGCATCACTCGATGTGGTAAAATCCCATCCTGTTCTAGTGAAGCCAGGACTTCACACAGGAGTTTCAAGTTGAGACGGGACTACTGTAACCAGCTAGCATGATTTCCAGCCAGAAACTGCTGCACTGAGTTTCTTCTTCTTCCTTGAAATAAGAAATACCTTTTGGAAAGATACTTACTCTTGACTGAAAAAAATTAAAGAACACCATTTTTGCTCTACAGAACTGTCCCTAGTAGTTAGTTACTAGAGATACATTTTTTGTTTGCAGTAAAATGAGTGAGTCACATGACATACATCAATCCTATAGAAATTACTATCTGTGCATCCCTGTGTGTTCAATTCTCTTTTGCTCCTGCTCCCTCAGCACAATATATCTTCGCACCAAGACATCTCAGACACATCCTTTTTTTAGGAAGAATCTTACTGTCTTTCAAATGTGGAATTTCTCAAAGTGACCTTAATTCAGGGTCTGTGCTGGTAGGATATGATCTCGGATGTGACTATATAAATATCATTATGTACTGGAGATTACATATGTGTTGGGACCTCTCTAAAAAAGGGGAATGCCATCTGCATTGCAGAAAGGGTTCATTGATGGAGAAAATGACAGACAGTTAACAACAACCTCATACAGAATTGTTCCATTTTGTTCATCAGATCAGGTTATCTCCCATGTCCACAGAAATCCAAGGGTTATAGTCTGTTTATACCCCATGTCAGGAGTTGCTCTTTATGCTTCACAAGAAGGTAAGTTTTCAAGCTGGGATACTAGCTACCTACCAGAAAGCTTCTTCAACATCCTGTTCTCTCTGTGCTTTGCTACAGTCAGAGATTTCCCATCAGAGGGAACAGTAATTATTGTAGTCTACGTAGCTAGCAGGATTTAGGAGCTGTTCATTAGTACTAAGCAGGGTATAATTTTATTTTAAAGCCATATATAGCATTTAAAACAACAGAATCCTAGAGTTAAGACACATCAGAATTTAAGAGAAAGTTCTGTAGCCTTGTATTCAAAAAGAGGAAGGCATCTTGAAGCATTTGGCATTTTGGTGTGTCAAAAAGTTTAAATGAATACCTGATGGTCATGTAACTGAACACTGACATCCATTTGATAACCAAGTAAAAGTATTTGGAAGCTATAGCAGATCAAAGAGCTGCAAAAACATTTCATTTAT
>VYZV01015912.1:103190-148338 GCA_013401275.1 Pandion haliaetus | reverse complement strand
ACCCACTGCTCCAGCATGGGCTTTCCCATGGAGTCACGGCCATCTGGGAGGCCTCCGCTCTCCTGCTCACCTCCCTGGGCTGCAGGGGGACAGCCTGCCATCTCACCATGGGCTGCAGGGCCATCAGCCTCCTCAGGCGCCCCTCCTCCCCCTCCTTCTTCACTGACCTCGGTATCTGCAGAGGGGTTCCTCTCACGTTCCAATCCCACTACTCACTGCAGGTTCCCCTTCTTAAATCTGTTCTCCCAGAGGTGCTACCACCGTCACTGATGGGATCGGCCTGGGCCAGAGGTGGGTCCAACTTGGAGCCCAGGGAGCTTCCAGCAGTTTCTGACAGGAACCACCCCTGCAGCCCCCTCCCCCACTACCAAAAGAAACCTGCGCCACACAAACCCATAACAGAGTCTTTGTTTCAAAATGTCAGTTTAAGTAGCATTGTTCCTTTTTCTCTTAATCCTTGCAGAATAAAAATTTCCACTGGCACCTCACTGCATCTGGCTTGCTTGATACTTGCATAGGTTTGCAGTTTCTTTCTTCTTTTTCTCATTCCATTAGAGAAGTTGGAATGGGCCTGAAATCCCTAGTAGCTTGAGTTAATTTGGGAAGAAATAGCGTCAAAAATTCCACCCAGAAATGATGCTAAACAAATGTTCAGGCAAATAATTTTTCCCTCTAAATATTTCATTATGACAGATTCCCAGGATACATTACTGCTCAATCCCTACAGTAATGGACTAATCAGTTACTTCAGACAAAATTAATCTGAAGTAAGTTTACCTGTCCGCAATGTAGATGTCTGCACCTGAGCTTTTAACCTCCCATGGAGAGCTAGTGGTGTTCCCATGGAGAGCTCAGCATTCAGGATAGATCTGACCAAAGGTATGGTGAATTGTATCATATACTGAGCTCCATTGACCATATGGATCAGCTCTTCCCTACCTATAAAGGAAGTGTCACTTTCTCAGATGGAGATGGCTGCATTGTAGGTTATCACATTTAGCCATATGTATTTTAGATAGTTGTTCATCCAGTCCTGCCAGCAAGGAGTTATAGTGAGGGAGTAGAGCACAGTCAGGGTGGGTGGCATCTTAGTAAAATGTAGCATGCAGACTCCAGTAGAGCCCTTCTGAGTATGTGCAAACAGACATTTCAGCAGCTCATAACTAAAATTAATGGGGATGAATTTTAATAGGAGTAGCAGAAGGCATATCCCTGGCACATGGGGGACGTCATGTCTGCTGTGGAACATCTGGATGCTCGACTTCCCAACAAATCCCAGGACCTGGGCAAAAGAAGCAGTTTTTCCATTTCCTCGTCACATCTTACAGCCAAAATATTTTTGCTGAAATTAAAGCATAGTTTTTTGGGGGGAAACTAATACTGAAAAAAACCCCCAAACCAACCAACCTAAAAAAACCAGAAAGAATTAGCTCAGAAATAGGAAGACAGAATATTTCAGCCAAAGCAGTTAAAGTTATTCCATGACTGTATGAAAGTCTGGAAAAACTTTTGAAAACAGGGGTCATATAGAAGTGAAAGTGTTAGGTAGCTTTATAGGCTGCACTGTCAGCTCTGACTGTGCTTCTTCTGGAATAAAGACCCAGCTAAGATTTAAAGCCTAACATTAAAACTACTTACATATGCTCCTTCATTTTGAGAGTGGTTTTTCCATAGACAAGAGGTTAATAATAAGTTACTGAAAAGGGTACAGAAGGTGATTGCATAGCTTAGATTAAACCAAGATTCACTGGTACACAATCATTTGGTGCTGTAATTGCATTCAAGTATATCTATATTTGATTGCCCAGGTTTTATTCTGCAGCACCTTTAAAAAGTTTTTCCACTACATGTGGTGAAGGTACCTATGAAATGAATGGGACTTGATATTTTAAAACACTGTGTACTGATCAAACCACTAACAAAGGAGATGTAATACTGTTTTATTATGTCTTTAATGGGATAAAGATCATCATAGGTTATCATAGTTAAGGACCTTTCTTAGCATGAAAGAACATAGTTTAAAAAAATAAATAAATAGCTTTTACTGTGGTAAAGCCAGCTTCTTGAAAGTTTATGGTAGACTGTACTTACAATTGAACCCACTGTCTTTAGTTTTATTTAGCCCTGAAACAGCTTTTCATTTCAGGATGGGAGGCAGGTGGTGTTTTCCAGCCCCAGGCATCTGACCACTGCTGACTGTTGTGGCATTTACTTCTTCAGAGCCTGCCTAAACTTCCTCCAAGGCTTAACTGTTCCTTGATATTTCTTCATTCAAAACTTGCTGAATTCTTATTCCTAGTCTGACCAGAGGATGTGCCCATATAGATTACATACACATCAGTTGGTGTCAGTAGGACCAATCNAGAAAAGTCACCTCCATTTCTTTGAATCAATACTTCATGAACCATGAATCTCACCAGCTCCATGTCTTCAGTTTAGCTCCATTCACCATCTCACTAGCCTTGATTTTGAAAATGCTGGTAGGTTCTCCTGTGCCCCAAGATAAGCAGACCTACCTAGCGTCCCATACACATCTATTTGCTACAGGTCTTGCTGGTATCAAAATATGTAGGACTGCAGGGATCCTGAGCCCTCTGTGCTACTCTGCGTGACATGTAGTCGCACAGGTTCATCCCTCCTCATTGCACAGAACTCATGAAAGCAGACATGTCTGATTTACTTGGTTTTCCTCCAGAAGTGCATGTCTTTATATGGGATATTGTTTTATAGGCATCAGTCAGGAGGTTGCTGTCAGAAACGGTCAAGGACCTCAAGACAGTCTGCATTACCAGCTGAGCCTGGGAAGTTGTTACCTGTCTCATAATGTTGTACCTAGTGATGTTTTCCAGAGTAATTAGTGAATAAAACTTTTTAAGGCTAATATTTTCAGAACAGAGAGACCCAAAGCGTGGTATCTATTTATCAACATTCAGTCTGTACCTGAGAGCAAGTGGACAGAAGTGTAGGAGGACATACAGAGCTGACAGATACACACCATTACATTGACCACTAGCAGGTTGACTTGAGCCACAAGTGCAGTGTACCATGGAGGAATGCCAAGAGGATCTGCAGCATGCAACCAAATGGTTTATTTTCAAATTGGAAAAAAAAAATGTTATTATGGAGCTCCACAAGATATGGGTGAAGTCTTGCCTTTTGAAAAAAGCTCTGTGATCTGGAAAGTTACGGTGGGAGCAAAGGGTTAAATGAATGGGCAGCAGCAAGCAAAATGCAGCCTAAATAGATAAAAGGTAACACATGATGGAGGTAAATACCCACTTTAAAAAGTTTAGCCCAAAATCTGTCTTTGACTTTGTCAAACAATGTCACAGAGCCAGAATTATTTTTCCCCTTTAATATTTTTCTTTTAGCTAAAATTATACTGCTACCGTATTATTTTATCACAATTGCTTTTTTCCTCTCTCCCTCTCTCTTTCTCTCGCGCACACAAACACAAAATCAATAGAAAGAAATATTGAAAATGCCCTATTTTCCCTTTTTTATTATAAAAAGGTTTTGCAGCCTCCAGAGGTTGTGGGGTTTACCATTAACTAGCACTCCTAACTGGACCTAGACAGATAGGAACGTGAAACACAACAAAAGGTTGAAAATTATAACTAAATTTAGGGCTGTCTGCACCTTGATTTTTCAATTCTGCACCCTTTTTGGAGTCTCTCATGGCCAGTGAAACAAGTTAATGGGGCTAGAAAATGAAAAGCCCTTTTTCTGTTTTGTCTTTTAATAATTTAAGGGCACCTCCAGCAACCAAAACAAATATATTTATCATTGCACACAAAGCCTTTAGGCGTGAACTCTAAAGAGGCACATTAGTGTCAATGCATCTGGTACACTGTCACTTTCCAGTTTAGCTTAACTCTTGCTTTTCCTTTTTTCCTAACACTTGTGTCTGAAGAGATGCTGTCTGCTGCTGCTTTTTTTTCAGGACAAAAAAAAAAAAATTATATATATAAAATATACACCAATGCAGAAATCTCTTGGTAAAATTCAATAGTCTGGCTATGTGGAAGATCAGGTTCAACAATTATAATGGATGCACTTGATATATGACCTATGAAATAACAGCACCCTTTCACTCCTCAGAAGTCTCTTTGCATATAGGCAGGATGGTTTCATTCACCATAAAGAAAAAATTATACAGATGCACAACACAATATCCCCTTGAAGGAATTTTCTCAGATTAAGTGAAAGTAATACATGAAGAATTAGAGCAGCAGCCGTGTTGTAGACAAGAGGACTGCAAGCTTTAAGCTAAAAGGAGTGAAAAGATATAGCAATGCATAAGTATCCTTGTGCTCGGTATCTCTTCAGAAGTCATATTTCATGGTGGAATTATATTATGGGGATCAGCTTAGGGCAATGTTTCTTTTGCATCATTACATCCAACAGCCCACTCTAGTTCATGAAGCAAGTCAAGTGAGCAGTAAACTGGAAAAATTACTGTTCTGCATGTTAGTAAACAGTCTTTGAAAGGTGGAATACTGAGGATTCGTAAACCCATTTTTACAGATGGGAAAATAAAGGAAGAGCATATGGGACAAGGTCATGTGGTAAGTCATTGCTCAAGGCAGATGGAGATGTCAGCGCTTTTGGCTCCCAGAGCCGTGCTTTGACTAGTGAACCAAACCCTTCCATTCAGCAAGAAGTAAAATGTTAATGTCTGAAGAATGGGGTGAATTTGCCTTGATACATCAACAACACAGCAGGTTAGTTAGGGCAGAATCAGCACAAGTTGCATTCCCAGAAGCCAAGAGATGCTGAACTGTAACTGTAGTCTTATGACAATCTGCAAGGGTCAGACAGTCCATCTGCCTTGGAGCATCAGGGAGACCTCTGCTAGCCTGTCCCAAAGCGGGTGGCCCACAGGGGAACAGCATATCAGCATCCACAAGGAGATCACTCTCCAAAACACTGGCTGACCTGCAGGGCAAAAAAAAATCACACCAAGCACATGCTTGTTTTCATCCAATAGACATTTGTGAGCAAACTCAGCACAGTGCAGTCCTGGAGCCAGAACGTGCCTAGGAGGACTGATTTTGCTGTCTTTAGCCCTAGTTTCAGGAGTTGGTTCCCTTGGCTTCAGTGGCATCAGCCATTATTTACTTTACTGTCAAAGAGGCAGCAACACAGAGGAGGTTTTCAGTTTCCCACCGGAGCTCTTTCTTGGACGCCATCTCGCAGCCAGGCAGAATTATCAATCTCTTCTCCTGAAAGCTCTCTTCTCAGGGCTGGAAATCCTGAGATGCTGAAGGTCAGAAGATTTAAGGTACATTGGCAGAACTCTGTATCTCCATTGCATTATTCTGGGTGCTGGCCAATGCTATCAGTCTCTTGCCAAAAAGGAATAGCTATTATGGCATTGATTTTCTGCCACAAAAAAACCAGGGAGAGTGACTTCTAGTTAAATACAACAGTAGAAAGTGCTCCAGCCTTTTACTGCAAAAAGGGCTGTGTCTGTGATGGCTGAGACTGGCACTAAAACCTTTTCAACACCAGTTCTGCACACAGGAGGTAGAAAGAGCCAGTAGAAAAAAACTATGCAAAGAGAAGATCTTAGAAGCTGTTACGGATTGATCCCAAATATCAGGGTCTCCCAGTGGTGGCAAAAATGGTTAGAAAGCTAATAAGTTGTGTTGGAATGCTAGCATTCAACAGTGGGTTCAGTTCTGTAGACTGTATCCATCATAGTTGGATAGGGCTGCACCACAGCAGTGATTTTTTTCATTGTGTCTCTCTATTGAAAAGAATTTTATCTGCTTATTAAGCAAAAATAAGTCCAGTCCAGGCTTCCCCAAACACTTCACCTTTAAAAAAAACCAAACAAACAAAACCAGTAGTGACAGTAAACATCAGCCACTAGGTAATTCCTAAGCTTTGTTGACTATCCAGATCACTTGGCTTCTGAGAATATATTTTCTTACCGGATTTCTAGTACTCCCAGTCTGTTTTAAGTAAGAATCTATATAATACAAGTTTTTGGTTTTGGCATGTCTTTTTTTTCAAGACTTGGCCACAGTGCTGAGGAAGGAAAATTAAGAAAGCAATGGAGAGAGAGACAGACTTGTCGGTACAACAGAGGAGATAGCTAACATGTTCTGAACCTTAAATAATCATCTACTTCAATTCAATTTGAGCCACTGAGGACGTGAAGGGTCATGTTTTATCCTTATTTCCACAGATTCAAAGAAGTCAGAGATAGCTTGAGCTCACAGTCTCCAAGCTGAAACTGAACCTGAATTCATTGTATCCAAAAGCAGCCTAATCCATTAAAAAAAGGAGATAATTCATTTCAAAATTCACAGTGATTTCTGCTGCTTGCGGTTTGCGAATAACATTGGGCATGTGCCACGGAACAGAGAAAACATGAACACGAACAGCACTTAAATTCCCATCAGCCACAGTTTAGGAGGGTGCTTCTGGGTGGCAGAGGAAGGGAGTTTAGCCTCTGTGGCCTGGCCAGTCCACGCCAGCAGCTGTCAAGGTACCATCTGCTGTGATTTTATTTTTAGTTTTAGTAGTATGCACATTTTCCCTCAAAAAACTGAAACTAGTTAAATATTTGTTGCCGATCCTGTGGCTCCTGCAGAGGGTTTCCAGAATCACTGACCACAGCCAGCTGGGGACCGGTGACCAGGTCTCCATGCATTAAATCCTGTTTACATGGACCAAGGTACAGGTGCTGAGTCCCTCCTAACACAGCAATTAAAGCATGCTGCCAAATGTCAGCATCACCCCAGCCTTCCCCAGTACATACACTTCTTCCTAAATCCATGGACACACTCTGGATCCAAATTATTTATAGAGATAATACAAGTAGAAAACTTGGCAAAGTTTTCCAAGAGCAAATGCTGTCTAATACAGCATCTCTGCAGGGTGGTTTTGTCCAGGGCAAACGAAGTAACCCTATCTTAATTGCTGTCGTTGTGCTTAAGTTGATCTACTCAGATGGTCAAGACAAGCTGTGTTTCACAGCTCCTTTTCTCTTCCAAATGAAATTCAGTTTTGATTCGACCTGCTACAACGCACTGTGTTTTCATACAGATATGGTTCCCTTGTTTTCCCTGGTGGTACTGGCAGCACTTGCACTGGAAGATTAATTGAGGTGTCCAGGTGAAAGCTAATGCTTGTGAATGACTACCTGTAATGAAAGATACACCTTCAAACCTTTTCATGCATCTAATATCAATGTATTCATCCTTTCCAGAAAGCCTGATAGAGGATGGGAGGATTCAGTATCCCCAACCCCAGCATGCCCACACACTTGGGCTCCCCGTCCCATGAATGTGTCAGTGTTGGTGGGTGAGATGCAGAGCCAGTAACTCCCCTCTGCGAGACAGAACTGGGACGAGGCCAAGATCACCACCCAGCTCAGCACAGAGGACTTACATTTCCTTCATCCGCAAGAGATGTGTTTCTCAGCCCCAGCTACAAAGGTTGACTCCTGAGCTCAGCCTGTATGTGTGACTCATGCTCTTAGCTCTAAAGGCTTTTAATTCAATCCCAGGTGTGCTAACCACTGGCCATCATCACCAATACATGCGAAACGGCTATATTAATCTAGTTACAACATGCGAAGGTAGAACAGAGTCATTTCTCAGTAATGAATCACAGTCATGGAGATTTGAACATGGGGATTGGAAAGGAAATTAAAGTCAGGTTTCCTGTATGGCTCATTCTCCAGCACAGTGTAGATTCAGATGGGGAAAGATTTCTTTTTGTTCATTCAAGGTGGCAGATCAAGCACCCCTTCCTGTCGACCATGCCCTGGCTTGGGCAGGGGTGACCAGATGATGCTGTTCAAGATTGGTGTTGGAAGCTCCCCAGGCGCTGTTCTGCAGTGCCTATAGCACTGGTGTGTCTTTTGTCACACACATAAAGCATATGCTACTGACTTCAGAAGTATTTAGACACAAACCTTAAGGACTTTGGTGAACTAAAGGCTCATTATAAAACATGCAACTCTGAGAAGGAAGTTGGCATCCTAAATTAAACTTCATGGGTCCAGCCTGGCCATCACAGAGAGGGCTCTTCAGGAGCCCTGGTACAGGAGGAGTAAGGACATATCTGAGGAGCTAGTTATCTTTATAAGAACATAACAATTTATTGCTTTTTCTAGACCTCTGAATAACGAGCAACACAGCAATCTTATTAAAAAGGACTTTAAGGGCATGACCAGCTGCCTTCAGTGTCAAGCGTGACAGCCCTTGGAAGTGCTTAGTCACACTTTAACTCCTGTTACTATTTTCCAAGCCTGTATTTAAGTCAGACAGAAATGTGACTTTTCATCATCCGGGTCTATATGCCAACATGTTTAACCATAACCATCCCACAACAGAAGAAGGGCAGGTATTGCATCTTATTTCATGAATGCAAAAGACACAGGCTGTCAAGATTTAACATTATTGTTGCCTTCAGAACACCTATTCCCACAGCCAGCTTCTGCACTGATGTCCCTCTAATACGTTAGGTGGAGAACTATCCTGAAAAGATCATCTTTAGTAACCATCACAGGACTCTGGAGCTGCAGGGACCAATAAAGCAGAGAGAGTGGGGAGTAAACACAGGGTGAAGGAACAAAAGAAAGAGGAGGGAGAAACTCTTGAACATGCCACTGAAGAGTGACAATTCCTTTTCTGGATAGTGTCATTCAGTCCTAGCCAAGGGCTATTCTTTTGATCTTACAAGGCTGAAGGTATAGGAATTAAGCCAACAGAACTGGGAAATTACAGTCCTAGAAAGGGGGAAGAAGATATTCGATTAACACACCCAAAATGGAGGAGTAGGTATGAGAAGGGCTTGTATTATATTCATAAATAACGGGCAAAACTTTAGTGTCACTGTATGTTTAGAGTCTGTACTGGGTAAATCCCCTCTGCTCTGAAGGTTTTTGTTGCTCTAGCAACTAAAGGGAGGGGGACGAAAAAAAAAAGAAGGGGGAACACAGGGAAGGGGGGAAAAGAGATAGCCTAATTGATATGAAAGTCCATAAAATCAGAAAAGGGAAAAAGTAAACTGAAAGAACTACTGGAGTTTGGGGAAAAAAAATAAAAATTATATATATACATATATAAAATACAGCAGCAAGTTCTCAAAAATATAAAAAAAGAATAGCTTTCAAATTAGTGTTTTCACAGCTGCAGGCTACAGGGTTTATTGCTTGCAGTATGAAACCTAATGATGTGATGAAAAAAAAATCTGAAATCTCTTCTACCCAGCCCTAGACAGACTGACAGCCCTAGAGATCAATGTCCATTATTAACTTGCTGACTTCATGCACAGCAAGGCAGAGCATGAACTTCTCTGGTTCTCTTCAAATTTGGCTTAATTGGATCACCTACAGGATGAGAAGATAATTTAGCATGCAGGTCCAGCCATATCTTCATTGCACCCCTGAGCCTAGGAACAAAGGCTCTGGTTGGGAGGATGTGGACGTCTGAGCAGTGAGATGCCCTGAGACTATCTGTCCATGTCTCAAAACCCCCTGATCACACAGGAGAGGGCAACCAATCCAGTCACTATTGATCTGGACTGTCTCCAAGATTGTGGCTTAAAAGTGAAATGCCCATGTCAGACTCTTTTCAAAGGAATCCTAATGAGACATCAAAGGGAAATGATCACATGGGCCACACTTCTGCCTCCAAACCATTCTCCTTAGGGATTTAATCTAAACATACTGAAAGCAATGGGAGTTTTCCATAATTTCAGTTGGCGTAGTATCAGATCTATGTGGTCAGAGATGGGGTGGGGTCACAGACTGCAGGTGATTCATTTTGCCCCCCAGTCATCACTCAGAAACCTTGTCCTTACACAGGCACATCCTCCACCAAAGTCTCCTACTGGAGTTTCCCTCTAGAAAATTAACAAAGGCTTTGGTTTTCTTAACAAATTGGGGTTTAAAAAGAATTTAAGTCACCACATGAAATTTCAGAGAATTCAGCTTACTAAACTAGAAGACCTTTGAAGAGTTTAAACCATTCTTTAGAGGGAATGAGACTATTCATAGTTTAGAAACTGGTTTCTTAAAGGAAGAAAGAAGCAGCTCTGTCACTTTGGCAGTGAGAGAGCCAGGGACATTTTTATCCCTTAACTGCATCACCCTCCACCCCCACCACGGTATTGGTCTCTGGCTGCCCAAACAGATCTGCTAGCAGCGGTCTCCAGCCTGAGATCCCCGCATCAGTCAGTGCCTGCAGACCCTCTGGTCGCATCTCCAGCAGCTACTTGTTTGAACCTATTGAGCACAGTGTCAGAGTAATGAGGCAGGAGTTGTCCATACTACCGACGACTCTGTTATCTTGCACAATATCAGGGGTGAAAAAATGGCTGCTGGGTTTTTTAATGGTCTGGCAGAAGCCTTGTCAATAACAATTCTTTACTTGGGTTTGCTGGAAATTACAGCCATCTCCTCTGTTCAACTCCATTTCTCAGGCTCTTGCAATTCTGCGGGAAATAGTTTTGAAACAGCTTCTCTGGCTTTAGGGAAAGAGAACAATGAAATAAAAAACAGAAAATTTGTTGAACATGCCTTTCTCTTAAGAAGCAATAAACGAGACTTTCTGGTTTCTTATCTCTCACCACCCTGTGTTAATATTTAAGAGTCAGTACTAGCAATACCATCTCTGGTTCTCAGTTACGGCTTTGGATTTATTCGACTGATCCCAGCACACTTCTGGATCCTTGACAGCAACTAACTTCACACATTTTGTCAGAACCCTGTGACATGGAGTAATCTCAAAGAGACAAGCAGCTGAAATACTGCTTCTATGTTTCCACTGAGCTGAAGTCAGCGCGGTGTCGGCACATCCTGTTTCCCACAGTACCTTCCCCAGGTCCTACGCTAGGCCACACGATGCTCCAGAAGCCTCTTGGATCTCACACAAGATACAATAATTGCCTAAAATCCCCTGCTGTAGCTGAGCCTATGCTGGGCTCCTTCCCTGCTGCAAGAGTTTTCTGTGCCACTGTTAGCAGCTTTTTTTTCAAATGTTATTCTGCTCTTTAAAAAAGAAAAAAACAGAGACCCTGGCTATGAACTGCTGGCTTGTTTAGTGCAAGACCAGTCTCAACTGAAGCTCATATGAAGTCTCTCAGAGGCTGGAGACTCAGCTGTTTTGAATCTGAGAGCTTCCTTTGAGTTAAGTGGACCCATGCCACATTACACCAAGTGCAGCTCTCCTTTGGGGTATTTAACTCATTTCTCCTCTAGATGTTGTGCTGGCCATCTCCTGAGAAGAAATTTTTCTTGCAAGATTTCCCTTACTTTGTGCTTCAGGGAAAAATAATCTCTGGTGTTTATTATTTTAATGACATCCAAAACTGTTTTAGGCACCTCCCACCACAAATCGTAAGAGCTGGACTCTCTCTCACACACCTTAAAAGCTTCAGACAGGCAGTAAAGAAAACTGTCAGGCAAAGCTGTTACTGCAGGCTGTGCAATCAGTGTGGTAGCCTGGTGTATAGGGTTTGCATGGCAAGGTTTTGGTAGTGGGGGGGCTACAGGGGTGGCTTGTGTGAGAAGCTGCTAGAAGCTTCCCCTATGTCCCACCACTGGCCAAGGCCGACTCCATCAGTGACAGTGGTAGCGCCTCTGGGATAACAGATTTAAGAAGGAAAGAAGAAGTTGCTGGGGCTCAAAAACTGCAGCCAGAGAGAGGAGCAAGAACATGTGAGAGAAACAACTCTGCAGACACCAAGGTCAGTGAAGAAGGAGGGGGAGGATGTGCTCCAGGCGCCGGAGCAGAGATTCCCCTGCAGCCCATGGAGAACACCATGGTGAAGCAGGCTGTCCCCCTGCAGCCCATGGAGGTCCATGGAGCCCATCTGGCAGCCCATGGAGGACCCCACACTGGAGCAGATGGATGCCCGNGTGCCCGAAGGAGGCTGTGACAGCATGGGAAGCCTGTGCTGGAGCAGGCTCCTGGCAGGACCTGTGGAGAGAGGAGCCCACAGAGCAGGTTTTCTGGCAGGACTTGTGACCACACAGGGGGCCCACACTGGAGCAGTCTGTGCCTGAAGGACTGCACCCCATGGAGGGACCCATGTTGGAGCAGTTCATGAAGAACTGTAGCCCATGGGAAGGACTCACAGTGGAGAAGTTCACTGGAGGACTGTCTCCTGTGGGAGGGACCCCACAATGGAGTAGGGGAAGAGTGTGAGGAGTCCTGCCCCTGAAGAAGATGAAGCGGCAGAGATAACATACGATTGTGACCCCAATTCCCCATCCCCCTGTGCCACAGGCTGGGAGGAGGTAGAGAATTCAGGAGCGAAGCTGTGCCTGGGAAGAAGGGAGGGGTGGAGGGAATGCATTGTAAGATTTGTTTTTATTTCTCATTACTCTACTCTGGTTTGAGTGGCAATAAATAAAGTTAATTTTCCCCAAGTCGAGTCTGGTTTGCCTGTGACAGTAATTGGTTGAGTGATCTCTCCCTGCCCTTATCTTGACCCATGAGCCTTTTGTTATATTTTTCTCTCCCCTGTCCAGTTGAGGAGGGGAATGATAGAGCAGCTGCGTGGTGCTTTGTTGCTGGCTGGGGTTAAACCACAACACTTCATCAATTTGTTGAGGGCGGGGATCTGAGGGGGAGGGATCACCAAACTCAAACATGGCACCTGGGTTGTGGGTTTAAGCTGCGTGAAGAACAGTGATGATTTAAACCTGGCAGAGAGAAGGCAAAAAGTCCTGCATCATCCATCTCAGCCAACAGTGCAGCATGAGATATTCTCTTATTCAAGAAGCAGCTATGAACCAGGAGGAGCAGTCTGAGAGTTTGAGCCTACAAAATGTCCACCTAGAAATGTTAATACCATCCATAGGATCCAGGGGAGTCACTGATTGAACATAGGAGAAGCGGATGAATTTCTGTATGGCTCTAGTGAAAAATGGGAAATGGAGAAGGACAAAATGCATGCTGGTGGGATGGCCAGGAAAGGCAGGAGAGGACTGGAAGAGCAGTGTCTTGGGGAGGGCCTGGAGGCAAGGAGTATGGGACACATAAAGAAAACTACTTGGAGAGAGGCATTGCCTTTCAAAGGTCCTTAGCTGATGTTGTGTGTCTGCCATAGTGGGGAGAAGCATCCAAAAAGTGGCAAGCAGTGGAAGGTAGGAATGGGATCCCAGAAGAGGGCAAGGGAGCAGTGATGGGGAAGGGATTAAGTACAGAAAGTACAGATGGAGACATTTATTCAGCAAGAAAGTCTCAGCTAATTCTTAGGAAGCAAAGAGGAACCACTTCCAGGAGAAATACAGTCTAGAAAACAACGAAATAACTTAATCTGACAGTCATTTTAGCATTTTGGTTTTCTGTATGATGATGATCACAGAATCATAGAATGGTTTGGATTCAAAGGGACTATAAATATCATCTAGATCCACACACACCCCCCCCCCGCCATGGCCAGGGTCACCTTTCACTAGACCAGGTTGCTCAAAGCCCCATCCAACCTTGCCTGGAACAATTCCAGGTAAGGAGCATCCACAACCCCTCTGGGAAACCTGTTCCAGTGCCTCACCACCCTCACAGTAAAGAACTTCTTCCCTACATCTAATCTAAATCTACCCTCTCTCAGTTTAAAGCCATGGTGATAGTCACTACATGCCCTTTTAAAATGTCCCTCTCCAGCTTGCTTGTAGGCCCCCTTTAGGTACTGCAAGGCTGCTAGAAGGCCTCCCCAGAGCCTTCTCTTCTCCAGGCTGAACAACCCCAACTCTCTCAGCCTGTCTTCATAGGAGAGGTGCTCCAGCCCCCTGATCATTTCATGCCCCTCCTCTGGAGACTCACTGCAACAGGTCCATGGCCTTCTTATGTTGAGGGGGAGAATCACCTCCCTCGACCTGCTGGCCATGCTTCTTTTGATGCAGCCCAGGATACAGTGGCTTTCTGGGCTGCAAGTGCACATTGCTGGGTCATGTGTTGCTGCTCGTCAACCAACAATCCAACTGCCTCCAAATGAAATAGCTTTCAGAAAGACTGTGAGTGACAGGACTCAACAAAGGTTGATTTTCTTATGAATAAGTTCACCTCATTTTAAGCTCCCAGGCTAAAACACCAGCTACTTTCAAGGTCTGTCAAACCCTCTCTTCTGTCCTCCAGCTAGCAGGCTGAACACAATGCGTTTGAAAGTTATTTCAGCCCACACAAAGCCAAAAAGTGCCAAACACCATTTACTGTCTGTGGACCTGTGAACATTAACCATATTTTAAGCTTGACAGAGTCAGTCTCTCTAATTTTAAAACTAGTTGCCACACAGCAGAGAAAAGTTGGGAACTCTACCTCATCTTTTAGTTTGTGTTTCTTCCTGAGTTGCTTCCTTAGACAAAGACAGACACCTCATGGGTGAAGTGTCCCATCAACTTCCAAGCACCATGACTTGGATCCCAGTTCTCTTCTTAACAGGGTTAAACTCAATCCATTATTAAGCAAACTGAATCCAACATGCACATGTTGCCAGGCAAATTGAATTTGCTTTCACTCAGTTATTTAGGATAAGATTCCATTCTCACATCAACTGTTTTGCATTCATATGCAGGCACAGTGTCCTCTTCTGCTTCCTGCAATTGCCAGCATAAGACTAGCAGATTTTCAGACATACACCTCGTGGCTTTTTTGTGGCTGATTCAGACCCACCTCCTGGTTCTCACAAGACTCTTTCTAGGCTTTGGTATCTAACACCTGCCAGAGGGGGCATCTCAGTTGTCATTGTCACATCTCAGCCCTTAAAAAAAACCCCAAACCCACAAAACCAGCCAACCAAAAACCACCCAAGAAAGAAAGACAGAAAGTTGTTGAAGAAGAAAACATCTTTCTTTTTTCACCTTGTCCCAAACAAACAGATAGCTTCCACCCTCTTGTAGGCCAGCACAGATTAGCTCAGGAAATCAGAAACAAGCCGTGGGCTAGAGAACATCCATCCTAGGACTTGGTGGTGCTGTCGTCGCTAGTTAAACAAAAGAGAAAGATTTTTCTGTGCTCTTGTACCCCATCTCTGTAGCAGGGATAGTCACACATACCTGTCTTTCAATGGGCTTCATTATATGCTAATGCAAAGAGCCACATAAACTTTATTATTTTATTATTATCCAAAGGTTTTTGTTTGCTGGATCCCAAAGCAGGCCCAAAGAGTGGTTGTTCAAAGGGGGAGCTCAGCTTATAATCAACACATTTCTTTTTCAAATTTTAAACATCATATCAATTCTTCACCTTTTGCTCCCCATTCTCCCCTGCATGTTCTGTAGGCCTGAAGTGCAATGTTATTTCTTTTAGCTGCAGAAAGGCCTGCAGAATAAGGCCATATTCCCTTATCTACCCTCACCAACTTAGCCCACTTCTTTTAAGACAAATGCAAACACACAGAAGCCTAAAGCGTTTCAAAAGCTGAATCTTAATTAGAGATATTTGGTTATACCAAGGTCCCAAGAACATCCTTACCTAGCGGCAACCTTTGTCTTTTGACTCCTCTTACATGTGTTTTCCTGTGAATCTGTTAAGTCCATGCAGCTTCTTAATCAAATCACCAAAAATGTGTTGAACAAAATAATCAGCTTGTGATTACATTTGAAGAGATAAATAGCACATGACCAGCATTAATCACTCAGTACACCCTGGGTGGGTGGCTGATTCCCAAGGACATTCAATAAAATCTAGAAAGTGCTATGTTTTACCTTGACCACAGTTGCCTTCAACCGAATCAAGTGGAATTTTTTTCTTATGTCTAATTTGTTAACACTGCAGATCTCAGAGTAGAATTGACAATGCTACTAATAACAACATTTTAATGTTATTATCCTCACTGAAGTCCTATAGGATTTTATTAGAGCTAATGCAATTCGCCCAGACTCTAATGATAAAAGTGCACTTTTCAAATCATCTTACAGGCATATCATTGCCATTGCTGTACTTATTGGTTTCCTTAAATACCAAAATATATCAAGGAAGAGAAAGAGATTGTTTTAGCAGTTACATTTCCCACAAAACATTGTATTGACCATGCTCTAGCATAACTCTAAGACTGATGGATTTAAATCTAGGGAGACAAAAGCAGGAAAGGTCAGGAGGTGGATTATTGCAAACTAGTTGGCAATCAATCCTGGCTGAAGACATGACTTTTTAGTTCACATACTACAGAAAATCCCAGCCCCCATTGCATTTTTTTGTGTTATGCTCACCGCTTTTGTCCTATTATGCAATGTAGTTTTAAGAAGTGCACCCTACAGATTGTGACTGCTTTGCTAATATTCTCATCAAGCCAAAGTGTTCAGTTGTTGCAGCGCAGTGGGTGGAGGGGGGATATAATCTTTAAAAATAGATCCTCAAGTCTTTTCTTAGATTGCAAAAAATGTTTAAAAAAAAAAAAAAAAGAAATCCAAGCTACCACACACTCCCCCGTTCATCTGAAAGTGATTTGTTGACAAGAATAGAAGTTTGGTTTCCAAGGTACAGTGAAAGAGCATAGAGACGGCCTGAGGCATGGGATAAATATGCCATATTTCTCAGTTACACAAGATGCTGTAGCTAAGGGGAGATGCAGAGGGGGTACCAGGATGAAGCTGGTTGCCAAAAATGCCTGAGAGCATTTGTATGTAGTGCCTTGTGTTCGAAAATGGAGTACAGGTGTGACTCACCCTGCCGACCCATGCATGCCAGCCTCTCTGCAGCATAGGGACAAGGCACTGCGAGGCTAAGAAATCCTTTATGGCTTGCTCAGACAAAAGCTATGTGCCAGCTGCCCCTTGCATGGGGACAGGCTTCTTCCAGCTTTCACAGAAGGTCCCAGTGGCACTTGCATTGCTCCTGATCCTTCAATGGACCAGAAGCCTGCAGAAGTTTCTGGTAATGCTTGTGCTTTTGCTGCAAAAACTGGTATTTAGAGAGCTGCAGTCTTGCAAGGCCTTTTCACAGGCCATTTTCTCTCGTTGCCTGCAGAAATGCAGCCAAAGCTGCCCAATGTACATGGGGCTAGGGGAGGGATGCTGAAAAGTTGGGTGTAGGTGAATGAAACTCAGAGCCTTGTTGTGGCTGTGCCCTATAGAACCCCTTGCAAGAGAAGATGGATTTAATTCCACTTTGCAGAGACCAAACCTGATGTCTCTGAGACTCCTGCTGAGCCTGGGGCAAAGCATTAGTGGTTACAAGAAAACGGTTTGGGTGAGCAGCCACTCCCCATACTGAGATGCTTTGTGGGGGTCACAGCCCATGGTGGGATGGGTTTCACAAAGACAGGAGCTTTCTCAGAGCTGTTTTCCATTGAGATCCTTGTTCTGCTCAACCTGCAGACCAGAGGCTCTCAGATGGACAACAACCCCACTCTTCAGGTGCTGGGGTCAGGCCCACCTGGTGTCCCTGTTGCAGCTTGGTCTTTGCCATTTCTCCATACAGCGTCCTCCTTTTTGCTCCTGTTGGGCCCAGAGGGTCCTGATACCCAACTGCAAAGGGGACATTGTCACTCCAGATGATAAGTGGAGCTAAACTAGATTGTGAATGAGCCAGAAAGGAGAAGAAAACAACACAAGGGCTGGAGAGGAGATAGCAGTGTCCTTCAGGCTACCATGCCTGGAGTAGCCCTGAGAGGGCTCCAGCATGTGAAGTAAAGTCCAGATTAACTGTGTTGATTGGTATTTCATGCACCATGGAGACGTTCACTTTGTGAACCAGCTTTCCTTGCCAAGTCCTTTCTCCAGACAGTTTTTAGCATAAAATAATTGCTTTGTCTGTCAATCAACCTCGCTGATGTTGAACCCTTACCCTTACTGGGATATTGACTGCAAACTGATACAAGACAATGAGTGTATCTTGTACAGGAAAATGAGCTCTCAGCTCTCCTTTGTCCAGAGAAACCCCTCATCCCACATTTCCCATGCCACAAGCCATGTGAGCTTCTGCTCAAGCTAGTGATGAGTGAAGGCCAACCAAGGTCAAGGAGATGCCCAGGATACACCACAGAGACAGCATCCAGAAGACAATCGTATATACATATTTCCTTCCCCTGTGATAACCACAAGTACCTTTGCATTCCTATTTTACCCCATAAAAAGTTCCAGCCCTGGAGTCTGCTTTTTCCAGGTGGGCCCAGCTGGAAGCATCTACAAACTTCTGTGATGGGATGGAGAAAGCCACCAGCTTGCTGTGTGTCTGCTCCAAGTGTGTCCTTACAGCCTGTGGGTGTGGTGTGGGGAAGGACGAATAGAGTGAAAGGAAACAACACCCTATCCTTCTCTGAATAGCCTACAGCCAAGCCTTCCCAAAGCTTCTTGCAGGTTATTTTGAATTGCATCCTGTAGGTCAATGAAACAAATCAGATAGACATAAGACACCAAACAGACTTTCTGTGTCTCCACCTAAAGCCATAGCCCAGAAATCCCCCAGCTCAGTGATGCCCTAACCAGAGAGGGCCTAACCCAGACACTTCCCTGTTGGACTAGGACATCCATCCCACAAGTCCAGAGCATCTCCTGTCCCAACATCGAAGTCCTGGTCCTGCCAGAGTCCTAGTGCTGGCACAAGGAGGCACAGAAGCTCATTGCAATGTCAGTTTGGGGAGCAGGGTCAGAGCAGCCCTCACACATCACCTTGGGGAAAGCAGGGATAACCCATTCCTCGGTGCATGCCATAGCCCTTGTTACAACCTGGGCTTCTGCTCCCTCCAGCCCCACAAATCAGCTTTGTCTTGCACAGGATTCAGCTTCCAGAGAAAAGCTGGTGTAAGCCCATCATCTGTGGCTTTGGGCTTAGGCTGCCTGCTAGGTCTATTTTGAGCAGCTTAAGGCAAGCTCCCTACATTCCACAATGGCCCACATCTCTCCACATGCCATGCAGGTGCTGTTTTATTTGTATCTCCTTCCCCACCTCTCTCTCTCTGGCTCCTCATATCAAATTATTTTGATATATTTGGCCCATTTGTCCCCTGTTGTTAGTGTTACTGTAAGTCTTGCCATCTGATATTCACTCATGCTCAGGGGAGAAAGGGCACGGCAAGTTGTGACAGATGCCCCCACTCTGAGTGAACACACAAGCAGGCCTGACTGAAATCAGCCCTGGTGTGCAAACCATGAGAACTGCGCTAGGCTGCATCTTCTCAGGAACTAAGGAGTCTAGGCCTAGACTTACCAGGAGCTATCAGCCCAAGCTGGGACTAGGCAAAACTAAAACTGCTACAGCTGAACACCTGCACATACACCAAAGAGCAGGGGAGGTTTGACCACTAGAAAATCACTTTACACTATAAAAATCCATAGCTTTTCTGAGCCCATTGAGCGATATTTTACATTGGGCCTAAAAGTATATCACATGCTAGCTACATTTTTATATATATATACAGCTATAGCTTAATTATTAGAAGTGCAGTTAGTAGAGTGTTTGACCATTGTTTAAATCACTGTCTAAATCATTGTCTAATCACTGTCTAAATTAGCATTTAAATCATCATCTAGATCATTGTTAAATCATTGTCAAATCATTGTTAAATCACTGTTCAACTAACATTCAATTATTGCTTAATGACCATTTGATTACTATTTGATTTTCATTCAATCATCAATTATCATTTGATCATTATTTGATCATTAATAAAACCCATTTATTTAAACCCATAATGATGACTTCTCTTAATAATTCACCTGTGACCGAAGCCTGAACTGCAAGGTGAGGGGGGGCACGTTAAGCAGAGCAGCTATGGCACATTTAGCCCTAAACCCTCTAACTGTCCCCAAAGGTCGCCATGCTGTTAGACCACACTCCCTATGGAGCAGGGCACTACTATCGGTCCTCCATTGAAGCTGAGCTGGAAATGCATATGATTCACAACACAGATAGCATCTAACCATTGGGTTATTTTCCTTCAATAAACCTTTCCTGAACCAAACTATTTTTCCTTTCTGTGTCCCCACCCCTCATCCCGCTTCCGCAAATAAAGGCATTTCCCACTGCAGCCACGGGAACACTCCATCACTGCACCGAAATTTCCTACAGCCTTCCTGGCATTTGTCCTCTGAAATGCCTGAGTATGTATGAAGGCTTTCATAAAGCTGAATTGCTCACTGAAAAACTAGGAGCAGAGATCAGCAAGATGTTGAAAAGTCAACCAACACATAGTTGGGTCAGGTTTTCTCCTTGTTTCCCGCCAGCATTTAGTGTAACCTCTGCAAGATGGAGGGTGGGGAGTGGAGAAGGAAAGGGGGGGGGCAACGCTGTGTTGAAGCAATGGTCTGTCTCCCCTCCACTCAGCAATCACAAGTTTCATAAGCTATGGGGTTTTGTTTGAAATCCCTTATTTCCATGGCATGTTCATTGATTTGTGCAGATAATGTATTGGGTAGGTCAAACAGTTTATTAACTTTCAGGAGAGTTACATTGCATCCTGATTATATAATTTAGGTTTTTGTTGCAGAACTATACTAGGTTTGGGTATTAAACCGTCTATTTTCCTTTTTCTTCCCCCCCTCACCCCCCCCATAGGTATGAACATGGGTTATCCCCAGGTGGAGGAACATTACTGATGCAAGCCTGGACTGTGCTTACTATCTCACCCAGACCATGAGGAAAAGCTGCAGCTCTGGTGATGTGGTAGGTGCTGACACTTGTGTTTCACCCACTGGAAAGGTCCCACCCAAGCCCCATTTGTACGCAGTGATGTGGGTCCCTGCTGTAAAGAGATAAGGGTGTAATGGATGACACTGGGTGTTTCAGTGGCACCGCAGGACTGGCAGTGCCCGCCTGGCCCATCAAAGGGCTGTGGGACCTGGCTGGAGGGATCACTGCAGATGGCTTTCAGGCTGTGCTGTACAGCTCATGGGGGAAGCAGCAGCACTGCACTTCAGCGGGATTTTTTTTTAATTTGATTTGACTTTTTCTTGCCCATAAAAGATTGCTGCAAACACTGAGCTTTTAAATTAAAGGGAGTTAATGAAAGTGTACCTGTGATAACTATTACTGGATCCCTTGTACATTCAACAGTCGCATTAAGATGATTTCTTATTATCTCTAAATCCATTCCAGAGGCATGTTCTCGCTGTTACAGCCCTCCTGTGCACCATCGCAGGTGCAGGTTTGCTGCCCAGCATGGAAGATAAAAAAAAAGGCCAACTGTGTTGCTACAGCCCTGACTTGGGTTTGTTTGGTTGGTTTTTTTTCAAGACTGATGAGCTGGGGCTTACCAGGAACCCTGCTAAACATTTCCCTCGGATAAAGCATGTTCGTGTATCCACATCCCCCAGGAATTCTTAATGCAAATGGAGACTTCACCTAAAAAGAGAGGAGATCTTTCTTTTGTTGTAAGAATAGCAATGCAGCTTTTGGCTGAGAGTGTGCCGCCTTGTACGAAACAGTATCAAACAAGACAAAAATGGAATGTTGTGTTGGTGTAGCCAAGGCTGCTGCAACCACTTCAGTCCCCAGAGTCGATTAGATACAGTTTACTAGCAAGGCAGACCATCCAAAATATATTTGGTGCATTGTCAGTCACAGGTAGTCCATGAAATATGCATTTTCATACAGCAGCCACTTCATTTCGATTGAACCAGGCACTCATCCCTGAGTTCTTCTCTCTGATAGAGCTGGTGGATTTTGTCAGTGTTTTGGTTTTGGCTCATTTATCTCACATGTCCAGTTATCGGTAACAAGGTGGGTCACAAGCCAGAGGCCAGACTTGTGTCTTCCAACTTTGCTTTGTCATAGTGACAAATAAGCAGCTGCTAATTGTTCCTACTGGAGACGAGATGCTGAGGAGGTAGAAAACCCTCCCCACTTCTTACTGCTACTGTTTGCTATGGAGGGGGCAGCCTGACCCCGATTCATCGATTGTTTCCAATTTGCATTGCTTGTTTTCAGGGTGACGGGGGGATATTTCTTTACCGAGAGGGTGGTCAAACACTGGAACAGGCTTCCTAGAGAGGTGGTCAATGCCCCAAGACTGTCAGTGTTTAAGAGGCATTGGGACAATGCCCTTAATAAAATGCTTTAACTTTTGGTCAGCTCTGAAGTGGTCAGGCAGTTGTACTAGATGATCATTGTAGGGCCCTTCCAACTGAAAGATTCTATTCTATTCTATTCTATTCTATTCTATTCTATTCTATTCTACTCTACTCTATTCTACTCTATTCTATATTGGTTTTGTTGGATCCACAAGCACAAGGTGCACAAGGTGAGGGAAGGACACGTGGCTGAGCAATGTGCTCCCTTGCTTGAGTCATTGGGGTTGGTACACACTGCGGCCGTCACTGCAGGATTGGACTATGTGTAGCTCCAGGGCGTCCTCTTGTAAGGTGAATTATAGTATCACCAAGACAGAGGCTTGAAAACAGTTCAGAGTTATCTTTGTATCTTCAGGTGGAAGTGAGAAATAGAGCTGCTGAAGTGTTTCCTCCTGGGAAAAAGCATGGAGTAAAAAATAAACTTTGGGTTGAGCTAAGCGAGGCCGTATCTACACATTTGCGAGGCAGTTGCCTTGCACTCATGGGCTCTGCAGGGTGGTCTGAGGAACATTGTCCTCCTAGGCATTCTGACTCTGCCTCCAGATCCCAGCCAGCTGCATATCAGCAATATTCAGGATGTCCCAAACAGGGCAGAGAGACCAAGACCGCCACCACTGCTTTGGCAAAGCACCACGCTGCCATGGAGCCGGGGAGGGCCTGTGCCAGTCTGCAGTGCTAGGACCTGATGTGCCCTTTAGTGTTTGGAAGAGGAGCTGGGAGCCACATCGCCGGTGCTTAGCGGGGAGATGTGGCATTTAGCGAAGCTTAACTTCTTGCTGCATGGCAGCGCTTTGCATTCAGTATTTTACATGTAGCACTGGGACTCCATATAAAGATGTTGTCACTAAGCAACAAAACAAGGATTTTGCAGGAGATAGTAAGGTGATACTAAATCTCCTTTCCTCTTCCCTCCTCTCCAATGCACCAAGGTCACCAGACGCCAGAGTCTTGCCAGTGTGTTAGTTGGGAGCCAGTGGGAGGACTGATAAATAAGGGAAGAGAGGACACCGGTATTGTGGGCTAACTCAAGTCAGATGTGTTAGGTCTGAAGGGAGAGCTTAGCCAAGCGGTGGTCTTACTCTCCTAGTGCCTAACCTTGAAATAAGGCAGGCAGCAGAGCAGGGCAGGAGGTGGAAAAGCCTTGAGCAGGTTTAGGATGCACTTGAAAACAGAGAGGAGGACTTCAGCTGCAGCACAGACCCCAAGACTCTCTCTCTGACCGCTCCAAATCCAGAAATGGAGGGTTAGGTCAAAAGGATGGTCTAGCTGCAGAAAAGTGACACAAACAAGAGTGAGGGATTAAAAAATAAATAAATCTGATGTAAGAAAAAATTCCCTGAAATGGAAAATCTAAAGAGGGGAAAAAAGAAGTTTGGAGCCAAGCCTTACAACAGAGCCTTGAGCAGCAACAGCAGTAAGCAAGGCTGATGCGGGGGCTTTTTCAGTTTTGAATGCAGATGTCTGCCTAGTCTGTGATCTGTGCCAGGCACTGTTGCTCTTTGCATTGCCACCAAAAGAACCAGCTGATGGCCCCAGCACAATGAGCAGAGGCCAGCTAAACCCCAATAACGGTGATGGGTGGCACATTTCCATTAGCGTCCTATATGTGCAAATAGATAGAGCATCACCTCCCAGCTGCCAAAATACTGCTGCCTTATCTACAGCACAGCAACGGGCATGGGGAAAAGAGAAAGGGAAAATATGACTGTGGTCATTCAGTAACAGCTCAAAACGCCTCTCAGCCGAGGGTCTCATCAGAGCCGGTCTGCACAAAGCCAAGATAAAGCTGCACCAGGTTTCCCCCTTCCCCCGGACATTTTATATCAGCAATCCCCAGGAGACCTGTATTTCCCCATCATGTGGCTCCTCACTGACATGCCGCGTGATGCCCTGCTTGCCTGGAAGGTCACTGTGCACCTGGCCAATGGTGCGTACAGCGAAAAGGAAAAACACTGGGAACGAGCCACAGTCATGGTATTTGTAGCACAGCAGTGCTGAAGAGCCTGTGTACAAACCTGGCCCGCATGGATCTACACCCCAGATGGGGAGTTAAAGGGGTTTGGTCTAGCCCACCTTCAAAGAAATGAGGCTCCTGTGCTCATGCAGTTTGCGTGCAGAGGTGTCTCTCTGAGTGCTTTTAAACTTTTAAACTCATGAGCTAACTTCATCCGTGTTTGACAGGAAAGGACAGGGGGATTTATCTCACCCAAATGCAGTGGTCTGCTAAGTGGATGTCTCCATCTCGACTAATCACCTTGGCCTCTATTTATAGCCACTGGCAAAAAATAGGCATTTCAGGTTAGAAACATGACTTTATTGATACAGGGTGGGTGTTTCCTCACAGAGGCCCTTTCTCCCTGTGGACTTCCTGAGGAGCACAGATGACTGCCCTGTAAATCACAACAGGTCATCATGTGCCTCCTGTTCATAAATAGTGGTTTTAAATAGAGAGGCTTGTGTTAATAACATCACTGATACCTCATGCTGTTTCTCCCAACAGAGCTTGTGTGACCCCAAGCCCCAATATGGACTGACCACAAGCTTTAGAGGACATGATTTTATATTGAAACTAACAGCACCAACATTTGGAGAGCTCTATGAAAGGGAAAATCTGGTATATTTACCCAATATTTGTATTGAAAATAATATCCCAAAGCATTTGCATATATTTTGTCTTACTTTTGTGCTAAATTTAAATGCTTATTATCCAAGGGCTTTGTTCTGACATCACATGGAAGTGGCTAATATCTAGATACAATTCAAATACTACAGACCTGGGCCAGGTCCCTGCAATGCCCGCCTCAGGAGACTTGTAAAGACACAGTCCTGGCCAGGACTTCAGTCAAGTGTGGAAAGACAGGAGCATTTTGTACCTCTTCCACTAAGAAAGAGGTCTCGAGAGGCTTGGCTCTCCAAGGGAGAGAGAGGTGGGATGGGATGGGCAGGCTTTACACCTTCCTCCAGGTATTTGTTTACATTGCAGATGCCATGGTGGGGAAGGAGAAACCTCTTACCTGGTCTGCCTTGTGCTGGGGGTCTGCAATGGTGGTGTCTTCTCTGGAGGCATCTTCCATGTAAGCAAATGCCCACAGCTGGCTGTAGGGTTTATTTTAATGAATTATCCTGTTCAAGTCTCATTTCACGGCTCTTCTGCTCTGCTATTTACTTACTTTATACTCACGTTACCTTTGTTCTTGTGCTTCCTCCAGGGATCTGCAGGCTGGCGAGGTGACATCCCTCTGGGGTGACATCCTTCTGCATCCCTGGAGTCCATACCCTCAACTGACACAAAACATATTTGCAGGCAGAGGGGAGCACATCCAAATGCCACACTTGTTCCATGAACCATTTTTAATTCTCAGGAGCCTGTGGCCTCTCTGAAGCCAGAGGTGAGGGAAAGCACAATCATTATTAAACTGGTGATTTGAGAGGTATTTTAATTTTTTTTTAGAAAGAAAAAAAAAAAAAGATGAAAGGGGAAAAGTTCCCTGTTTCACACTTCTTAAGGTTACACTTCATATTAAGGTTCCATTTACAAAGAACACATAAATGCTTAACAGATGTTTAAGTGATTGATGAATCATTTATTGTATTTTGCTATTGAACTGTTGGTCTCTAAAACTGTGACTTAACCATCTATATACCTGCAGCTGCTGTATATACAGCCATCAATAATGATGGAACACAAAGTATTCACATGCATAATGTGCTTACCATATCTAACACTTATGAATGCTTTATAAACAATTTATAAATGAAATCTTAATATACAGCATAACCTATTTTTAGTGTCATGGCAGTTACATAACCCATTTGGCCTTGATTCATCTGTTAACTTTGGGCACCTTGCAGAGGTGTCTCTGCTCGTAGCTCTGTACCATTTCTCTCTGCATTTCTACCCTCCGTTCCTCCCACTGCTCATTTATCCCTGTGCTGCCCCGAAGAGCGCTGCACTTGTATCTGTGAGGGATGCTGCAACCTCGCAGGCTTCAACAGTCTGTGCAGTGATTGAGCTGTACATCAATAACCCTTTCACACATGTCTACACACACTGAAGGAAAACACTCCCCTGCCTTTTCTTACCCCTTTTCAAGCCAAACCCATTGCATGGGTTCAACCTGGGCGGCCACACAAAGGGGTGAATCAGGCAAAGGGATGGGGATGGAATGGCATCTGTGCTCTGGATCTGAGCTGTTGGGAAAGGAGGTGGCAGGCAGATGCCTAAACTGGACCATGGCATCATTTCAGCCATTGACCTGGACTGTTCTGTAAGAACACGGGCAGACTTTGGATACTAAAGGGCCCTGTTTCTGACACAGATTAGTGATGACATCCTCATAGCCATTAACAAGATGCTCATTGTTAAGCTGTTTCAACAGTTGGCCTGATCTCTTTCTGGCAGTGTCTACGTTGTTTTGTTCAAACTGAGTAAGTGCTGAAAAAGGGGCTGAAATCACCCTTCTTCAGTCATGGTATCAGAGTACATTGGGCAGTAACGAATTCTTCCCTTCAGAGGATCCAGTGCTCCCTCATCACAAAAGCAGTCCTGTGCTTCCTCATTAACATATGCCTTCCCTTATGCCAAGTAATTTCTGAACAGTTCCTGGGGAGATTTCCTATGGATGTGGACATGGGAAGGCTGAGAGGATGAGGACATCAGCACAGCCTGTGCTGGTACCAGCTGGTACCTTAGAAGAGGAACGCTTGGAATGACAACTGCAAGCAGGAGGTGGATGAGCACTGTCTCACCTCATACGCAGCTACTGGGCACAGCCTTTGGGTATAACGTGATTTCCCAAGCAAGTCTATATGAGTTATACCTCCAAAGTTCATTACTGTGGTTGATATAGATACACACTGAGGACATATCTATCCTTCATGTATTAAAATGACAGTGCCCGATTTTGACGAGATGTCTTCTCCTTGTACCAGGGTTCCTGGGAGCCAGTGGTGATCCAAGAATAAGATGGCCAATGCAATGAAATGGGACAGGGGACTCAGGTTCAGATGCAGATTGTGCATCTGCACACAAGTTTAGCAAGTTCCTCAGGCAGATGTGTGACTGAATCAGCTTCCATCACTGGGTCTATTAATGTGGTTAACATTAGGCACATGCTTAGGTATCTTGCTGAATCAGGAACAAAGGGAAAATAAGTAAACAAAACACGTTAAATGACGTCACCTACATACAGCACAAGTCCCATTGGTGTTAGGGAATTGATGCATCATTAATGTAGTAGCCTAAGTATCACTCCAACAAGGAACACCAGATGGTAATAAAATAGACAAGGTCCCATTCAACTGAAATAACTTAAGATACTTTTAAGAGAGGATATGAGAACCAAACTCCAGTTTAACAGTTGAAATAGGGTTTGAAGCAATTTTTTTCCTCAGTAGATGACCAAAGTGTTAGGAGGGCTCTGACAGAGAAGCAGAGGAAGGAGACAGGAAAAAAAAGGGATGTGTTGATCCTTTCTTTGAAACCAAACAAACAAAAACAGAAAAGCAGTGAGTGGGAGAGTTGGTGGTAAGGATGAGGTGAGAAAGAGAGATGAGAAACCAAGAGCTAAAATAGAAAGATGCTGGACAACCCAAGGACCCTTAGCTAAGCCCCAGAATGGTCTAACCTGCAGAAGTAAACATGTATCATTGAACACTGGACATGAAAATAGTCCACATCTATGTGTCTTCAGTATTAAGAAAAGAGCATTAGTGATTACAAACCTCTGCAAAGAACGTACCTGTAGGAAAGCCTTCAAATCCCACCTGTGCCCCAACAGCTCAGTTGCAAGCCCAGACAGTATGCCTAAAATCCCACAGAGTTGGCAGACAGCACTGTTCTAGTGTGCGTAGTGCAAGTAGGGTGGATGCATAGTCCCATTTCAGTTGGAGACAAAGTGCCCACACCCAGGAAGGGAGCCAGAGGGTCCAAGGAAGGGACAGTGCAGCTGGCTTTCACTAAGGAAAGCTTAAGAGTGTCTAGATTGGGAACTCAAACACAGCAGCCTCAGGACTGTTTGACAGAAGGAGCTCACATGGGGTTGGACATGAGATGGTGCACCAAAACAAGTGGTTCCAATCAGTCTTCCCAGACGTACCACCTCCATAAGTGGTCCTCCTTCCAGCCTTTGAGCTGTTTCTGTAGAGGATGGAAAGAATCACAGAATCATATAATCTTAGAATGGTTTGGGTTGGAAGGGACCGTTAAAGGTCATGTAGTCCAACCCCCGTGCAATAAGCAGGGACATCTTCAACTAGATCAGGTTGCTCAGAGACCCATCCAACCTGACCTTGAATGTTTCCTGGGATGGGGCATCTACCACCTCTCTGGGCAACCTGTGCCAGTGTTTCACCACCCTCATTGTCAGTATTAGGATACTGAGGCATAAGTAACCTTTCATGTGAGTGCATCTCTCTCCCCTCAGCTGACAGTTAATGGACAGACATAGGAGCCACACTATGAAGCATACATCTTTCATTAGCTCTGAGTTCATCTAGGAAGAGAAATTTTGAGTGAAGCTGAAATTTCAGTTCCAGGGTCAAATACATTCTTTCAGAGACAGAATGCAGCATCAAGAGATATGCTATTATTACCAGTAAAAACACACAAGAACACTATCAAGAATTACAGACAGAAGAGACAGGCAGAGGTGTAAATAACACAAGATAAGTATTTATTCAGGCAGTTAAATTTACACAACTTATGCCTCTCCAATGCATACCTATATTAGACCAATGTCTGCTCTCAGCAATGGTGATTTAAATTAGGAATGATTTCATTCAACCAAGTGGGATCATATCAGATTTACATCTGTGTAACAATGCACAGTTTGGCTCATCATGTTCAAAATAATAGCTGGGTGGTTCGGAGAAATAAAAACAAGTTTTCAGTTCCAGAAATGGAGAGCAGATCAGAAAAGTATCAACCTTTTTTTCAAGCACTGCAAGGACCAACCTTGACAGCAATCCCAGTGAAAACTTCCATTAAAAAGAAAACGAAAACCGATGCAGTATTGTCATTTCAAGTACCTTCCCCTCACTCTTCTTTAAATTATGCTGACACAAATATTCTCCTTCTGGACAAGTCACAAATTATCCCCAGAAGGAAGAATTTCTTGTGTTTCATCTCTCTCACCAAGACAAGTAGAAGTGTGAGAAAATTAGGAAAGATATCATAAATGCCTAAAGCAACTAAGCACCAAAGTTGACGAGGGACAGAGTGGTCTACTATATAATGAACAAATAGACCGTTAAGGGTCAGCTCACACATAAGAACTTATATTTATGAGCACATATGGCAGATTTATAATGGCATATTGGAAATACGCAGCTTGCTTTTGTTATAATAAAACCTGTTCCCATTCCAACAGCTTCAGCAGGCTGTGGATCAGGATCCTTTATAAGTACAGGGTACAGGAGTGCTCCATCCCAGTATAGGCTTCACAGAACAATATCCTCTGTTCTCAGAGAACGCTCTCAAAAATAAGCTAGGAAATGATCCCTTAGCTGGGTAAGCTGAAGCGTCCTGACTGCAATAGCATCTGCTTCACAATATTTTTGTTTCAAATGCAATGTGGTCCTTACAAAGCCTTAGCTGTATTCCTAGCATCTGCAGATTACCTGCTGGGAATACTGAATAAAACCCAATTTGGATTTCACTGCAACAGTGTTGTGTAACATAGTACAGAGACACATGTCAAAAGCAAGCTTTTATGGAGAAGATTAACTGGTTTAATTCCTGCTCTCTTGGGATCTTATTTTTCTGTGTATATGCCTACGTAGTGACAGAGAATTCAGCCTCATGACACAAACTGGTCATCTGAGCTCCACTAATGCAAAAAAAACATGTCCAACTCAGCTGCTTGGACCCTCTTTCCTTGGGTGTGTCTGCCCAGAACCACCGTGAGAGTCTAAGGAACAGTTTTCTTACTGGACATTGTGTGCTGGCAGCTGACAGAGCAGTACATCACTGCAAATAAATCTTCAGTCAGTCTCAGACTTCCATCAGTTTAAGACTGAAGATTTCCACTCTGGCATTCAAAGCTGTCCACAGAGCCACTGCTCGAGAGCAAACACTGATAACATTGCCACAATACAGTTTTTTAGAGATAATACCCTGCATACACTGGAAATATAGCTATCATGCTACAGCTATAGTTCCCTCAAAGTAGAAATATATTTAGGATGAATACATTTCAGTCATTTGCAAACAAGCAATGAACTGAGTTTTGAGGACTGTCATTCCTACAGAAAACACCAGTCACATCTAAAAGTACAACTGGGCATGGTGCAGAGAGCCACAATGAGCTATCTGGGCTAGTGCTCCACAGCATGAGACAGATAGACCAGGTCAGGCATGAAGTGGTGTGCCCACACTTTGATGAAGCCTAAACAAACAAAAAATCTGCAAAGAGGTTGTATATCTAGATTTAGCACGTATAGAGCTAACTAGAGCACCCCTGCCACATCTTGATGTATCCACCCCCAAAAGTATACTACCACCAAGTTTAAGAGCTGCAGGCTGTAAATTTAAGAAAAGATTGAGACAGGTTTGAAACATATGGTCTGTGAAATAATATATTCAACATACAGCTAAGACATCTCTCTGCTTTACATGGGGTAAATGTGGGTCTCTATACAAAAACATTATTCTGAAAGACGACAGGCTAAATTTTTAGTACATCCGTTAACTACTTTTACAGTCAGGAATTCCATGGCCTTAATTGCCTAATAATTAAACTTCATCATTCTAAAAAAAAAAAGAAGGAAAAAACCAACTACATAATGAACCCCCATCTATTAGCATGAAAAATCTGATCAGAAGAGTTTGCAAGAAGTCATGCAAAGTGGTATTAATGACCAGCTGATTAATTTTTGTGGCTCTTTAAGCGTCTGCAAATGTTTCAAGCGATTGTGATTGTATAAAACAGAACTGTGAAAGCCCAAATTCACAGGCAAGCCCTAGGCAACCAAAAAGTTGGCTTATTTCCTTTCTCAAGGACAAAACTCTTTAGCTCTTTATTGCCTTCTTTCATTTCTTGTTCATAGATCTACCAAACGAAAGGCAGTGACTTCACCAGGAGCAAGTGGCACTGGGCTCAGGGGAGGAAGAGAATAACTGGAGGTACATTTGCTATTCTTACTTTCAGTAACACAGGAAAAAGCATCACTACTGCTATTTACTACAAAAGACACCAAATACTCAGCAAACACGTGAACAAGAACAAGCCTGTGAACAAAACTGAGAGAGAACTACACCTCAAGGGTCCATGCCATGGGTCCAGTGTAAGCCAGGAGTAATTTCATACAGATAGAAAACTCTTGTTGAAAAATGCTAAAACGGGGTTATTCAAGTTGGAATTGAGACCTTCAAACACATGGTTAAATTCAGCCCTCTTAAATTCGGCCCTCACGACCTTTTCAAACCCACTGATACCAGTAGAGTATATGAAAGTATAACGCATATATTAGCAGTTTCAAAGGCTTTTTGGGAACAGGAAAACTCTAACATAGTTATAATCTCTCTCTCTCTCTCTCTCTCTCTCTCTGAAATTAGCTAAAGCAGCTGCCCAAATGACTATCAGCCAATTCAGAAAGTGTTCAGCTGTTCCTCCAAAGTAGGGACTGTGGCCTGGGGTTGGACAGAAACAAGCTGGGGTCAAGAAGAGGATGTGCCAAGCATTTCTGTGCACTGTGGTTAATCAAATAGCACACAGTACATTTACAGCTTAGTTTGGACCATAGGCTCCATAGCACGGATGTGGACACTAGGAAGGCAGAACCAGGAGAGAGGCAGCTCCCTGCTGCAGTTGTCTTCATGGAATTTGATATTCAGGTAGAAATCGCCTGTGTAGAGAAAGAGAAGTGCTCCGAAGTACACAGAATCTTTGGTCGGCTTCACCTAGAAAAGAGAACGTGAAAAATCAGTATAATTAAACCATCAACAAAATAAAATAATTGCACTTTGTAATTCAGTAGCTCCTTCAAATGATTTCAAAGTACTCTAGATTCACATCTCAATATTGCCTTCACACAAAAAGGAGTACAGAACTTGTGCCTACACTAGCAATGGTAAAACTGGAGCATTGAAAATTAAATCCTGTATCATTCTCTCATGCAGCAAAGCTGTGGCACAGCTCGAACCAGAACACAGATCTTCAGGAGTCACTGATTCCAGAACAGAGTTGGTTTAAGGCAGAGGTGACCCAAAATCTTTCCTTAGACTGCATTTATCAACATCTATATTAAAGGTCTAAATCACATCTCTGAACTCATGTTAAACACCATTTAACAACTTAGCAATTACTAAATTCATCCCCACTTATTATTCAGACACAATATGACTGCAAATTCTAATCAGGAATCTTTAATAGTCACTATCATTGAAATAATTAAGTTTAGCAAGAAACATCCCACAAAAAGTAGCCACCCTGATGTAACTTGTCCAAATTAAATACACTTCACACTGTTTCTACATTTATGTATCTCCCTTCATCACAAAACCATTTACAATCCATATCTTTACAACAAATAATATAGCTCTGTGCATCATTTCAGCAAGACTCTTAATTAATTTCTAACTTTAACAATCCCATGACTGTTCATGTAATAATGTCTGAATTAACATCTGCTTCCACAAGTTTCAGGGTGCCTAGAAATGGGTTGAAGTTGCTGCAGGTGCAAAACACAGAATCAGCACAAAGCCATTCCATTGGAAGGAATTTCTTCAAAAAATTGTGAATAGGCAACTTCATCCCAGCAGAAATGACCCAATAAAGGGCACCTGATGCTCCTCAGTACTGGTCTTCCCTCAGCCAAGACCATCTTACCAGTTCCTTTCTGCTCTCTGGACCCTGAAACCATCAGCTCAGGGTATACTCATGACATCATCCCTACTTTCACAGGTAGGTCTATGCCCATGTATTTTCTTTTTTACTTGAATACTCATTGGTAATGGGCCTTTCTTTGGTCATCTCCAAACACCTCAGTGTCCATCATGTTACAGAGTCCAGTGTTGATTCCAAATGACAGCATGACATACCACTGGCCAGCCAAGCTGACACCCAAGCCAAACAACAGAAACTCTGGTGTTGGATCCAGAAGCACTGAGCTGTCCAGATGTGCTGGACTTGATTGGATTCAGGGGGAGAAAACCTTTGCAATTGACATCACTAGGAACCAATGGGACATCACCACCTGGAACAGTGAAGGGATGAGGCTCTGAGACAGGTTATCAGGATTCTTGCCGGCTATAAAAACAATTGGTTATATGGTAAACTGGGACATCAACAATGGGGTATTAACTGGGAAAGAGTCTATGGACACCCTTTGCTGAAGGGCATCTTGCCATTGCATTGAAAGACCAGAACAAGGATGATGACTAGACCATGGTGGGGGAGAGGAGAGAGACGAACCACTAGAAAAAGTTTCCAAGGGTGTGGGGCACCTCAAGAATATGCCAGAGAGGTGAAAATTGCCTGCCATCACCTCCAGTGAGGAAGGTTCTCTGTAGCTTTCAGATGTGAGGGGAATGAGCTGTTTCCTTTTTCTCCTATTCTAGGTTTTTTTGGATCTTCATTGCTGGGTCCTTCAGCCAGCAGACATGCACCCTGTATAGTAGCCTGGGGTATCAGGCTTCTTTGTTGAACCTCCCTAAATTGCTGCTGCTGCACAGGGGCCTGGCTGTTCTCAAGCAGCAACATCATCAGAGCTGGCAGAGCCCAGGCTCCCTTTGGCTTTGGTGCTGAGCACTTCTGCTGACCTACAGCAAACTTGTAGCAGCATCGTATCATCCACGTGAGTGATGAGAGCAGCCACAGCTGTTCTCCTGACCCCTGTCCTTGGCATCTCCCCTCCTCGCTGGGTACAAGTTCTTGCCCTCTGGCATTACGTCTGGACATGCAGAACAACATCAAGCAGTCTCCCCTCTTGCTCCCTTCCCCTCCTCCCAGGGCTGTCTGCCTTATTTCTGCCTCACTGGAACTGATGCAGACTTGCATCCAGAGGAGGAAAGAGGCAGGCACTAATGCCAGCAATGGGTGGAGACGAACAGCAAATGAGGCCTCCTCAGGACTCATACCATTTTCAAGCGCCCAGTCCATTTTTTCCTAATCTAGCTGCACCACAAAGAAATATCTGTAACAGCATGGATCAGAGCTCTTGACAAACAGGAAGATGGCTTCAGGCACAACGGCATCAACACAAGTCTTTTCACTCATTTGAAGTTCTGCCTTTACAGCACAAGTCTCTGCACCAGTCATCACTTTCTTCATCGTAAGTGAGACGAGCCAGCGAGGCAGGTAGCGGTATGTGTTATGTTCTGCCTGCAGCCCACCTGCCTGTGTGCAGTATGCACAGACCAGACAGTAACGTTCATGGTTTGGGGCCTATCCACATCTGTATGGCCACCTGTAGAACCGCTGCTGTAATCAACACTTGTGGTTTGGGGAGGAAACAGAGAAGCAAAAGTAGCTTGAAACCTTTGCATTGTTGAGATGCAAGTGGCTCTGCAGAAGTTTCTTCCAAAATAGTAACTAACTTTGGAAAGTAAGGCTGCGTCTCCAGTGGGTCTGCCTACAAACATTCCCAGAAGACCACAATCAGCAGTAGTCAGGTCAGTAGAGGGCCAGATCCAACCCAGTTGGTGTACCAGGCAGAGGACTAATTCTGAGGTTAAACCACCCACATTTAGGTGTCTCTCTGCACACTAGGCATCCAAGCTCCTACTACAGTAACAAGACATCTCATCAATGCAGCCAGTGGAGCAAACACAGAATGGTCTATGTAGCCAGCCTATAGTCAGGATACAGTTGCCTAAACATAGGCATCTTATGACATTTGGGATGACCTAAGGCACTGAGATGTCTGCACAGGGCTGGCAAGATTTACAGGATGATTTACAGGATTTCTGGCAGTAGGTGGAGGCCAGGTGGGATACCCACAGCACCTAAATGATAGTAGACACCTACTTCTAGGAAACTGAATCTCACCCCTAGTGTCTATGTTAGTGTAAGTCAGGTTCTACCGGCTGCAGACTACATCTCCATTGACTAATTGGAGCTTAGCTGGCCAGCATCCATGGCAACACTTACTCATTCAGATATCTCAGTCTGGAACTGAATACACCCAAATGTCTGTAAAGTGGAAGTCCACATCTGAGCCAGCTGTTCACCACAAGGATTCACTGATCAAATGTAGAATGAGGTAAAATATCCCCTGAACTCCATCAGCCTTGATGACTTGCTCTCCACTGACTGTGACGGGAACTCAGAGTGACTTGTTCAGATGCGTACACAACTCAGATGTTTCCTGCCGCAGCTGACAGTACACACCATCCCACTGATTGCAACGCATGATCCAGCTAACCTACCAGAAACACGAAGATCACATACTCATGCCTGATCCAGACCAAATTTGTATTGTCATTCGATCTAGCAGCACACAGATCTCGTAGCATCACTGCCTAGATATGTGCTTATATGTTGTGCCAATCTGGGCTCCTGTTGAATACATGCTTGTTGAGTTGAGTCAGAGTTGAAACAGATTTTACTAAAATTCCACCAAATTGTGGAAACCAAAGATGGGAAGCTTCTAGCCCAGAAAAAAATGGCTGAAGAATCAAGAAAAAAATGCCCACATTACTCCTCTGTTCCACTGAGATAGAAGAAAAATTAAGTTTCTAGCTCCATCTTAATCCTTCCCTGATTCAGACTACCATGTGGGACTGCGATTGCTTAGAACTAATTACTACTTATTTATACTGCTGTAGTACTTAGGGAGCTCAGCTGGAGATTAGGGCTAGTGCCAACTCTGTTCGCTGCCCCAAAGAGTTTACAGTGCGAGTAAAACAGTGCCAGGAAAACTAATTTGTTCCAGATGGGCCGCAGAGGACCTGCCAGAAGTGAACAAACGTTCATCATAGCTTCTGAGCTGATTCAAAATGACCATCTACTAATGAATTTCTCCTCATCTCCCACCACCAATCACTTGAGCTAATATGTGATAACACATGCAAGAAAAAAACCTGCTTGAGAATAGTAATGGCAAAAGCAGGAACAACAAGGAAAGATGAATTTCTGGTAGTTACAGGAATCTCCATAGAAGATAATTTTTTTTGTTTTGATTTGGCAAGAAACAACTCTGTCTGATAACTACTTAGTCAAAAAAAACCCATTGGTAAGAACAAAGATTTTTTAATAATATATCTAAAGCTAAACTTCAGGTTGTGAAGTGAGATAAAAAAATAAATCAATGCAGTGTATTTTAATGGGTGGGGGTCCACCTTGTTATCTCACGTTTCAAAACCCTGCACTGAACAAAAATGTCTACTATCTAAATGATAACTGATGAAGTAACTTTTCCTGTTAAATACAGACATAAAAAGGTAAGGTTAACCAAATTAGAAGGTGTGCTTAAAAATAAAGATTTTACTTAATTTAAAATGCATGGAAATATCTCAATACCATTGAAAATTTTCAGTAAAAGAATTTGCTTTTTGAAGTAGTATATCCCAGCAGAGACTTTGTGACACAAATGCAGACTGCTGCATTGAATTGAAGTAAGAGCACAAAAAGGTGAATAAGCACTCATTACGCTACTTCCATGATAAATCATCTAACCTGGACTTCACGCCACAAGAAAGAGAAATACGAAATCGTATGACTTTTAGCCTTTAAACAATTTATATTCATACTGCGAAGCAGCATGTGCATGCTGAAAATTCCTGTATATATTCCCTGTCTTTCAGGTAGCAGCAGAAACTGATTTGAAACTTTTTAGTCTGGAAACAAAAATATTTGCTGAGCATCAGGCTTAATATGAAACTAACATTTAGGAAAGCAGAGGGGGTTTGGGTTTTGTTTGGTTTTTTCCCCAGAGAAATCTCATTCAGTTGAGCACCAGTAATATTGTAGTTTCTGCATCGGCATGACAACAGACCAATTTTTCAGGGCGTGAGAAGTATCTTCTCTTGCTGTAATACCTGATGCTCCCACTTGCTCTTGACCATACACTACTGATAAGCCAAACCGTATGCTAGTTCTCCATCCTTCCTCCCACCCGGCCCAGCAGCACAATAAATCATGTCACCACCTCCTTGCCAGTGTCAGTGTAAAGTCAGCCCAATTAGCTTAAACTGCTGACGAATGTAGTTTTTGCTAAACTGGCCAACTTTGCACGAAAACAAATGCTCACACCACCTCCCTCACTGGGTCTGCTGGAGAAGAGGGGAGCATCTTCCCGCAGAGGGGCAGAAACAAGCAGCTGGGAAAAGGTAGCATCTCAAGCCACCTCCGTAACCAAGCAAAATAATCGCGTAAAAGTAAAATGATCTCAGTTTATAAACACAACGGGCACATGTTTAATAGCTTTGACAGAGCAGCACTGAGTTACACCAGCAGGGAAGCTGGTCCAGTGTCTCAGCTTTCATTTATAAAAAAGAGAAACTCTGAACCTCTTTCATCTCACCGAATCATGAGCTTCTTCAGTTTCTTAACCAGCATCTGTCTGAATGTCTGCCAAACTCAGAGCATGAACACAATTCTGAGAATGTTCGTTCTTCCCTGAAGCATCAAATGCACAAACCAGGACTTTCTTCTTGTCCCCAAAACAGGTGCGGCTTTCTGAAATCTTTTTTCCATTACTGAATTGGTTATTATGGGGGATGAAAGGGCCTCTGACAGCATTAGATACACTGTCTGAAGAATTTTCTTCCATGATCAGGGCTCTATGCCTCAAAGAAATATGACTAAGCATTTTCTCTAGAAGCCTGTGTAGGACAAATATCAATACTACATACTGTGAAATATAACACTTCTTGTCTAAGAGTCAACATTTTCTTCATTTCACCTCTTTGGATGAAAAGGAGGACAAACAGCAGAAAAAAATTCTATTTTTAACTTATCAGGGACTATGTTTACAGGAGAAATGTCACAATACTGAAAACGGGGCAAAAGCAGGGACCGTAACATACGAGAAGGCTGCCTGCGCCAGCACAAGAGATGTGACCTCCTGACTTTGTGCCCCATCGGAGACTCAACCAGAAGGTAAGAATACATCACGCTGACATCTCCCTTTTCGTCGTTAGCCTGGAGGGTCAGGCCCTTTGGCAGCTGGACATCCAAGGACTGCCACTCTGATTAAAAAATCCGCGTTGTCAGATCGTGACAATCAAAGAAATACATCTCTTGATTATTTCTGTTGACATATTTGAATTATTCAGCTAAGAATATAGTTAGCCCCCATTAAAATTCAAGTTGATGGTGTATTCCATGCTGTAGTGGTTTTGGGTTCAGCTCAGCTGGTAACAAAGCACCACAAAGCCGCTCGCTCACTCCCCACCCCCGCCCCTGGCCACGGTGGGATGAGGAGAAAATCCAAAGGCAGGCTCATGGGTCGAGACATGGACTGGGAGGGATCACTCCCCACTTATGGTCACGGGCAAAAGACAGGCTCAACTTGGGGAAGAAACAAAATCAATTTAATTTACTACAAATCAAATCAAAACAGGGATATTAGGAAGGAAAACCAAACCTCAGAACACCTCCCCCCACCCCTCCTGCCTTCCCGGCTCAGCTCCATTCCCGGTGATTTCTGCCTCCTCCCCCCGGCGGCACAGGGGAACAGGGGATGGGGGTTTTGGGTCAGCTTGCCACACATCGTCTCTGCCACTCCTTTCCTCAGGGGGAAGATTCCTCACTCGTCCCCTGCTCCACCGTGGGGTCCCTCCCATGGGAGACAGTCCTTCACCAACTTCTCCAACGTGGTTCCTTTCCGCTGGCTTCAGTTCTTCCCGAACTTCCCTGGCGCGGGTCCTTTCCGCGGGCTGCTCTCCAGTCACACACTGCTTCAGTGCGGTTTTTACTGTGGAGTTACGGCCATCTTCGGGAGCCTCCGCTCCACCGTGGACCTCCATGGGCTGCAGGGGGACAGCCTTCCGTCTCACCACGGGCTGCAGGGCCATCAGCCTCCTCAGGCGCCCCTCCTCCCCCTCCTTCTTCACTGACCTCAGTATCTGCAGAGGTGTTCCTCTCACATTCCAATCCCACTACTCAATGCAGGTTCCCCTTTTTAAATCTGTTCTCCCTGAGGTGCTCCCACCGGCACTGATGGGGTCGGCCTGGGCCAGAGGTGGGTCCAACTTGGAGCCGGGGGAGCTTCTAGCGGCTTCTTACAGGAGCCACCCTTGCAGCTCCCTCCCCCGCTACCAAAAAATACCCGCACCACACAAACCCATAACTCATGCTCATTAACTTTTTAAAATATTTTCCTCCCATAATGCGTAATTTAAAAATATGCCTGGTGACTATCCCTGTGGTTAACCTTTAATTTCTTTCTTACTAAGGTTCACTTATATATTCAGTTTTGACAGGTACATTTTAGTAGTGTTCCAAAAAGCTGACCTAGGCAAAGGTCCTAAGCACCATCCCAAACACTCACTCTAGTCTTCATGTTTATTTTATAAGTTACCAGAAATACTGCTTATTCCACTCTGCAGTATTGTCTGTATGTTTTTCATTCCTGGTTTTCTGTTGTTGCAGGTTTTTGGGGAAGGATGTGGGAGAGAGTAGTTTTATCTGTACTTTCAGTGTCTTGCCTTAGAAGCAAAAAGCCCCTAGACTTGAATTTTCTAAAGAAGAAATTGAGAGAAAAAACAAAATCTCAATTGTTCAAAAAAGAGACTTTTTGTCTCATTTTAAGCATGTTTCCTATTTTTCTTTATGGTTTTATACGAGTATGCTAAGCGACAAGGAAATGAACCAGCTCATCAGATCAGTCATTAATGTTTAGCATTTTCTTTTTGCATTCTGTTGCATTTCCTCAGGACCTGACTAAAACTGATTTGCTGACTTCCTTGGCTCAGCCTGGGGAATACTTCTTATGGACTAAAAAGTTACTTAAAATCTGTTACTGCAGGCTGCACTGGATGGCTCAAGGGACTGGCAATATGGTATTAAACATTTTATCTATGTTACCCATTCACATTTAGTCAGATCTGGAGTGACCAAAAGTTACTGTCTCTGATAGTTTACAGTGGTTTACATGATAGGAAATCACAGTCTTAAACCATTTCAGAGAGATGATTCTATATCCCCAAACCTAGCAGCACCTTTAGCAATAGCTGCCATAATCGAAGTGCTTTCCAAAAATTAATCTGCCTTAAAATGCACAATTGAATAATGAAGCCCTTTTCTACAAACGCACGTCATCTACAATCGTGATACATCTGACAGAAAGACTTACTGAGTCGATGTAGAAGGTGTTGGATCCCACAAAGGTGATAGCATCTTGCAGCTCATAATTGTGCACCCCATTTTGGTAATCCTGGTAGGGCGTCATGGTGAGAGCGAAGGGCCCCACGCTGTGTTTGCTCCAGTTGGTCAGCTTCACCTCCAATGGGATGGGGTCTCCCACTTTGCAGTTCACCACGATATCACAGTCACAAAGCTTGCCGTCAACGAGGATATCTGCAAATCAAGAAAACAATTCCACATTATGTTGGACTCCTGCTTTAGAAACTGTGTTCATCTTGATAGGAAACTTAACAGGAAAAAGTAACCTCAGTGAAACCAAGAAAGAGTGCATGAGAGTTAACCTTAGGAAAGAAAACCCAGTGTTGTATTGTTGTGTAGGGTAGTGTTGCAGGGAAACTACTTGCAAAAAACAGTTCATGAAGGTTCACAGCTGTTGAAAGAGCTATGAAAAAAAAACAATTATGGCTTATACACAGGCACCAGAAGGTATTTTTTTAATCTCCTCCCCTGAAGGCCAAAGCCATGGACAACTTCTCGTGCTTCTCCTGCAAATCAACAGCATCAGGGGAAGGGAAATACAAACAGGAATCATCAATACAAATGGTAGCTAGATAGATCCAGGGCTGGATGCCCATGTTCACAAGTTACAGCCAGAATAAATCCTCCTGTATGGAGGTGACCTTTTGGAGCAGGATAGACACTGACAGAATTTACAATGTAATACATACATTAAAGTCCAGATTATAAGGAAAAAGGGGATTTTTAAATTATACAGTGGTACTATGAGCTTGTTCACTCTGCGCTTTAATCCATTCTGAGATTTCTATTTTTAACTTTCTACTTTTCTTTCCCTTACTGGGATAGCAGAAAATATAAAGCCTCTAAATTGGTTACTGCTGGGACAATGACAGCCGGAGTAATGTGTCCACTAACCTTGCCCATTTGCTTATACAGAACCAAAATGTTTCATTACCAACACACTGTGAAATTGCTAGTCCAATTCCCTACTCTGAAAGGATTCCCAGTTGTGCAGTATTACTGTATTTTTCAGATGAGGGTTATCTCCAATGCACTATTAATACAGGAACATTTCTATTTCACTGTGGGTTCATGTTCAGAGATAAGAGAAAGCCCTGGGCACATGTAAGAAAGCATCCTCTGTGTGAATACCTATCCCCACAATCTCATATGCCCATGAGGCATTTTGATCACTCCAGCTCCTCCTCAGTCACTTGCCTTATGACATACAGCATATTATTCCTCTGCCAACAGCATCGGATTTACATTAGTAATACCCCCTCTTCAAGAAAAGACACTATTTTTATGCTTCAGGAGCTTTCACAGGAAAAAAAACATTTTACACCAAGGTGATTTTTTTTTGTACTTATTTTCGTTTTGTTGCCTTAGACAAAAAACTACAATGTGATGCATGTTCTTGTGATGCCCTGTAGCCTGGCAAACTGAACAAGCCTTAGCACAACACCTGGGAAAAAAAAAAAAAAAGCTAGTGCCAAAGAAGAAACAAGTTCAGAAAGGGACAGCCCCCATGCCAAAACTTTCCTTTCCAAAGGAGATGCCCAGTTTTTGACGACGAGAGCACTGGTGAGGCCACACCTGGAGTAATGTGTCCAGTTCTGGGCTCCTCAGTACAAGAGAGACATGGACATACTGGAGAGAGTCCAATGAAGGGCCATGAAGAGGATTAAGGGCCTGGAGCATCTCTCCTATGAGGAAAGACTAAGAGAGCTGGGACTGTTCATCTTAGAGAAGAAAAGGCTCAAGGAGGATCTCATCAGTATATATAAATACCTGAAGGGAGGGTGCAAAGAGGATGGAGCCAGGCTCTTTTCAGTGGCGCCCAGTGCCAGGATCAAAGATAAAGGGCACAAACTGAAACACAGGAAGTTCCCTCTGAACATCAGGAAACTTTTTTTTTTACTGTGAGGGTGACTGAGCACTGGCACAGGTTGTCCAGGGAGGTTGTGGAGTCTCCATCCTTGGAGATACTCAAAAGCTGTCTAGACATGGTCCTGGGCAGCTGTCTCTAGGTGGCCCTGCTTGAGCAGTGGGGTTGGACCAGATGACCTCCAGAGGTCCCTGCCAACATCAACCATTCTGTGATTCTGTCAAAGGAATCACCATTGCATTTTAGGAAAGGGCTAGAAAACCTGTTTGGCATTGGATTTCTTTTGCAAGAGCACACTCTAATGTTACAGGTTCTCCTGCCCAACGTGATCAAAACGCTTTTTGCAGGATTGTCCTAAGATCATGGAGGTGAAGTAGTGGTTATAATGGCATGCCATTATCTGGGATTAACTGACTTGAATTTTTCAAAACACAAAAATATGCGTGTGTGGATAATCTTTATGCTTCCCAGTCTCCTGCCACGGACGGGAAATCCAGTTGCTTCCTTCAAAAGAAGTGCATTTGTATCAATTCAGTACTTTATATCAGTTTATGTTTTCAAGCTTCTCCATGAAAGGTAAGTGTTTTCATCTAAACAAAATATTACAAAATCTTTTTTTTCTGGTTCCTCCATCCAGCAGGTCTTACAGCTGCATGAACAGTTAGCTCCCCAGACCAGCATGAACCTTCAGAAATACCTTCAGTAAGCTAAGTGGATAAATCTTTATTTTCAAGCTGCTCATCAATTTCCCTTTTAGCTTTAAAATTCAATGCTCTGCTGTAGGAATTGTAAATGAACCCTTTGCCCTCTGTCTCCACCTTTGTATCTAACAATAGCTCAAAGCACTGCTTCCTAATATCTTCATGTGAAAATAGAAAATCCAAACAAAAGGGAGGCAATTAAGTCTGGCTCAATCAGATTACTTTTCTTTTGTATTCCTAAAAAAATTCAATTCATGTAGGATTGATTTAAGAGTGTGTGTGTGCACACATGCTTGTGTACATATTGAGAGATTATTTCCTTCCCTCCCAGCACACCCTTCCCTCCTGCAGTACTGAAGCCAAGGATCTCAATGAGATGTCAGATGAGAAAACACACATGGCAGGCATGCAAAATACTATGGAAAGGAGTGTTTAAAAACAGTCCCCTTTCATCAGAGAGAACAGCTTGGTTTGACAGGCAGTTTTACTCACTTCCTGACACAGAAAACATCTCATGGACCATACGGATTTGCTTTAATATTTTCATCCATGAACAGAGGAAAAGCCATGTGTACAGGGTCCTATTTCTGCAGATTCAGCTCACTCACACAGATGGCATATAAAAGCTGAGACTGCTCACACCACTGCTGTGAGAGTGAATCATTATTGGCTTCAGTATACAGGAGCTCTGAATCAGAAGATACATTCACTAGGACAGAAGACAGTGGTGGCCGTATCCCCATCCTCCAAAGATTCAGATACAAGAGAAACAGTATTTCAGAAAATCGGAAGGACAAAGTTTAATGCAAACAGCATATATAAATTACATAAAAAAGGTGGAAGCGTAAACTCTGGCTTTCAGGGGAAAAAAAAAAAAAGCACAAAGACCTAGCATTCTCCTTCTAATTAAAAGTTAAATCCTTTTTAAAGTACTTTAATAAGCCAATAGAATGCTGCTTTCCCTCCCCCCTCCTTTCCTGCTCATTTACCTACACATGTCCACTATGCTGGCATCCTTGGGTGCCAACATTACCCAGCAATGCTTGATAGCCACAAAAAAAGGAATGACACAGTCTCTGCCATGCACCCATGAACAGGCATGAGACTGCTCTATTTTATCTCTAAGACCTTCTCTAAGTGATTATTGTATCAAGGGAGAAAATGTTGTCCAACACATTTTGGAAGGCAGAGGATGGGGACGATACAAACCACTGAGAAGGGTGATTGGAAAGCCTTGCTTTTTCACTGATGGCTTTAGCCAAGACTTTTAGGATCTCTATGAATTTATCTTTTAGTTGGAAAAACTACTTCTGGCCCAGCTGACAGGTGATGCTTATTGACACTACAGTTGGTCTAGGAGACCACTATATGAAGATAATACATCAGAATTCTTATAGTGTCTTTCTTTCAGGATCTCAAACCTCTCAAAGAAAAGGGAATGAATGTTACTAACAGGAAGACAACCACTATTCCACAAGAAAAACGTCATTTACCATCACCTGCTAGGTGCACTTCTTTCTACATCACCCCAAGGAGCAGCTTGGAAATGAATACCAAACATTATTAACATTTTGTGTTATTTACTCTGCTCATATTAACACACAGTAACTTGTTCTTGCTACTTTGTCAAGTTTCCATGTAAGCACTCGCAATTTATTGGCCCACCTGTATGTCAAGAGTCCTAAGTCATGGCTAATTGCATTTCTACACCCAACTCCCTATTTGCCACTGTGAAAGTTTAATTTTGGAAAGCCGCATACAAATACATGTTTAATCTCAGTAGAAATGCATATTTCAGCAATGTTTAGTCTCTGCACTCAAGTTTGGGTTGATTTTCAAAAACAGACTGCAGAAGAAGGCAGGGTGTTTGTTGTCATCTTTACAGTGGAGGACGGAGAAATTTCCATTGGATATTTGCTTTTAAACTGGATGTTGAATTCCTGTNTAAACTGGATGTTGAATTCCCAACTGATGCAGATGCACTGGCCACTGTCATTCAGTGCAGCTGAGAACCTGGCTCAAGACTTTCACCAAACACCTCACAGAGGCATGGCTTTGCACAAGTAAGTAGGTCAACAAAACTCAAGGCAAGAGATGCCCAAATGAGTAAATACATCTCACATAAAAGGTAAAAGAGATCTTCAAGCCCAGAAAAGCAAGCCTTGCTCATCTGTACTGTGATAGCTGAGGAAATTGTAGTCAATCAACTATTTTTTATGCTGTTAGAGCTATTCCAAAATACTAGTTTACTCATCTCGGTCTGTGAACCAGGAGAGCTGTGGTCTGAGGAAGGGAGACGAGCAGCAACAAC
>VYZV01015912.1:74672-86926 GCA_013401275.1 Pandion haliaetus | reverse complement strand
TTGTCACTACCAGTTAAGTGTTTTTTATTTTCATATCAAGGTGAGAACTTGGAAGTCTCAAATATGTGTATGATCTTGCAGACTCTGGGGAGACTGTAATTGGCAAAAACAGTTGGGAGTGGCAAAGAAACCACAAAACACAGGGAAGAATCCAGCCATGAGTCTGTTTTATGACAACATAGTTTAGAATCTTGCAAATATTTATCTTCTCTTCTGCTGGACAGTCAGGTTGAACCAGGTTTGTAATTTTTAAATTATTTATGTGAATTCTATTTGGAGAAAGGGAAAAAAAAAGCTCTGCTAATATGCAGAAGCTCTGCCATCCTGTATATCACAGTGGTTTCTGTCTGTGAGAAGAAGCATGTTTCTTGAATTTGTTCCTAATCTTTCTTAAGAGAGAAAGATGACTGAATCACATTGCCAACAGACCAAAGCAGAACTGTGCTGCTGATACGTGTCTCTTCTTTGTGCAGCGTGCAACTGCTTTCCTCCATTATTATATTGAATACATAGCATCGGCAGGCTGAAATTTTGGTGAACAGAATGAATCCACTAAGCCCTGGAAATGACAACTCTGTTTTCCATCACATGCTGGATAAAGAAAAGGTTACTTTGCTTTGGTGTCCTTCAGTAGCATTTTGTATCATTAAATGTTAGACCACAAGGACTGATAGGAGAGAAGCAGATGGTTCATGCCTTTCTCCTATCTTTTTGCCTGTTTTCCAGGGGATAGTTGCTTTTTTGTTTTCCCCCTTAGCAAAATAACTAGTTGTGTTCAGCCTGTCTGTGGCTCAGGCTTCAGAGTAATTTTTAGATGTTACATGAAGGCACTTACACTAAGTAGCTCATCAGATGAAGTGTTTAATAACTAGTATGAACAGGGTATCTAACTACTATCACTCCAGACTTAGAAGGGCAGCCTTTGCTTTTTTATCATCATAGCAGAAAAGTATAATCTGGTATAATTATTATTATTAAACACAGCTATTAACATAAAACTATATTATCTTCTTTTCCTGACTAACCTGTGGCTTCTTTTTCTCCAGCATTTTACCTGCCAATACATAAACACCACCACATACATCACGGTCCTGTTTTAAGTGATACTTTAATTTTTAACCCTTTCTTTTAAGGATTAAATTCATTTTTAGCCCTGTAGAGTTGAAAGCTCAGTAAAAGTCACAAGCCAAGCTGCACGGGTCTGACCATCACATAATGGGGAGAGCTCAAGGAAACATCATGCTGCAAAAAGATGCCCGTTTTCCCCAAAAATCCCTGGGCACACTTTGCTGTGGGTTTTACATGGAAGACATGAATCCAAGAAGCTGATCAGCTGCAATTTTTTTCAAGAATCTACAATTAAAAGCACAATTTTCAAGAGAAACATGGAGTTGAGGGGTGATAGATGACCTTTGGTCTACCTCAACGTTGAGCTGGATAAAGCAAGCTTCACCCTCCCTCCTAATCTGCTTTGTAATGTAGCTTGCACAGTGCAGAGAACTATTTAATCCTGCTCCAGCAGCCAGCGTGCCGAAATGGCATAGGAAAAGTGCAGCAGTGGCCAAACAGAGGACCTGATCACATTCCCCCCCAGGTGCCCTGAGGGTTTATCTCTGGATAAGCTTCCCATTCCTATCTCCAGATAAACGTCCATTCCTATCCGTTAAACAAAAAGGTGGAAGAGAGGTGCTTTTAACACAAATAGTAGGGCAAAGAAAATATTCCCCCACCAACACAATGTTAGATAAAGAGCAGTTTTCCTATTTCTCCCATCACTTCTGACATTTGCCATGAACATTAATCCTGTCAGTGGAACATCCTCACTGTTAGTGCTCTCAAATGCTGACCACTCTGTTGTTCATTTTGACTAATAAAAATGAAAGCAAGCAGTACACCGAATGTATCCAGCAATTCTATATTGCTCACAAATTCCTCTGAATTAACATCTCATCTACAGTGCAATGATCTATAATTTTACAGCCCTGTAGCAGCAAAATAAGGCACTATTTAGAATGTTTTGTGAAGTTATTTTACATCAAAATAATGGTACATTTGCAAATGGGTTTTCAATACCTAGATAAGTTTTCTCCATCTCCCCCCAAAACCCATCTAAGTCTTCAATTATTTAGCTGATCCTCACCTATACAAAAGTATTTTAGCTCCAGTTTGCTATTTACAAAATGAGACCATGATGAGATAGAACTGAATAGATTTCCACACTGTGGCATATTTAAAGAAGAGAGCAAAAAAAATCCCATTACTTTACTTCCCCAATTAAGCTTTTTTGCTCTTTCTCTTTAAATACCACAACTCCCAACCCCCTGGTGTGCTTCAAGAGCTGCAGAGAGAAACTCGGGTTGCACGAGCACGGGCTGTACAGCTCAATTACCGAGATCTGAAGGAAACTCGCATCCTTGGACAGTATCTCTGAGGTTTCACCATAAACACTGCCTGATCTAATTAGGAAACACTCAGCATCTTTGTGGCAATTACTAAAGAAAATAATTATGACATGACCACTGTCTTCCTTCAGATGGAAAAGCAGCAGAAAATGACAGGAAACAGAAGTCGGACAGGAGTTAATAAAACAGCCTTTGGCAGGAGAGGAGAGAAATGCTGTTTCCAGGAGAAGGCACCATTTTCTTGACTGGAAAATGAGGAATAAGTAGCACATTGCAAGCTAAGGACCAACAGGAAAAGAGTCCATTTAGTCATAAATGAGCCATAGACTCACCATAATAAAGCACAGCTTATGCTTGCAGACAGCTGCCTATCACAGTTTATTATAGGAAAAGAGCCTTTAATGGGTGCCACAGTACAGTTCGTGGCTGCCCTACTGTTACATGTTTGCCCTCAAGAGGTATCAGGTGACAATGCATTAACAATCTTACACCTATTAATATTATGAATTAAATTTCTTTCAACACAGAAACCAATTTGAGTCATTGAAAATACTCCGAAGTCCCCATAGGAGTTAGTCTGGCGGTTACAACAGGGAAGTGGAAAGCGAAACTCTCTTAATTGCAGCCCCAGCCTTAATCACTGACTTGCTGCAAGAATTTAATCATGCGACTTAACTGCCCTGCCTCAGTTTACTGATGTCTATAATATTAACAAGTAGCTCTGGAGTAATCAAAATATGGCAGACACTTTACAAAACAATGAAGGCGATCAGTATGGCACTTACGGAACACAGAGGTACGAGTCTTAATTAATGTTTATAAAGTGCCTGAAGAACTTGAGAGAGCTGGTGCCGAGGGAATACAAAGTATCACTACATTTATTTTGCAAAGAGGTATGAATATGTGATTGTAATTTTATTACCCATGCCAATTTATATGGAGGGTTTGAGCACAAAAGGAATTAAACTTTTTGACACTTTCTCTGCAGTGCAGGTTCATTATCGGAGCAGCGTATCAAATGTAAAGGATTTAATAACTTGCTCTTAAGATCAACTATGAAATCATACACAAATCTTCACTATGCTCAAGCAATGTATAAGCAAAATCTGTGTGTGAAAAAAGTGTTTTAAAAGTTAGGATTGTTATGTGGATTTTATAGCATCGCACAATCTGAGTACTTTCACAGCATTCATTTACTGTAACAGCTGTAATTTCCCCTGTATTTTGATTATTTTGACATTTTCTAATCATGAGAGTTATAAATTTTAAAATTATATGGTAGGTTTGATAGGTTGCAGATTCACCCCTCAAATTAAGTTACTTTTTTTATTAAATGTTAAATTGCTTTTCTCCAAAAGGAGAATTGCATTTTGGTTAATTTTTGCTTTTTGAATGCTGCCACGGATTTCTTCTGATAATACAGTGGTCTGAGTGACAGAAGAGATTTTTCTTTTCAATATTCCTGGATAAATATTGACCAAAGATGCCAGTTCTATCTTTCACCATTGAGATGAATTAGTTCAGGCACAATTAGAGCAGATTTTTTTTTTTAGTATAGTGTCTAGTATGACTCAAAAATTTCTAAGATGAGCTTAGCATTTGCACAGATTTTTTTCCTCAGCAGCTCTAGCATTTTCAGGCATTATAGCTAGGGTCTGAAATTTGGCTAGGGGGGCACAGTTGCCCGCATGTTAAGAATGATACTTTTCCTGCTCAACCCAAATTCCTGCAAATTACAAGTTTTGTAAAATAATGCATTCTGTGTTCATAGTCAAGACTTTTTATTCAGATACCCTCTACGTTGTCTTTACTGAGTAGTCTCATTTCCAGAGCCACAAGATACGGAAGGTTTCCCTCCTAAGTTCCATGTGCAGCCTATTACCGCTGCAAGTGCCGTACGTCAGAACAGCATGGTTCCTCAGGAGTCCCCCAGGTAGACCCAAAGCCACATGAGAAAGTTCAAACTAAGTGAGGTAAACACTCAGGAATGGTATGATTATGGAAAACCATGGAGGTCTTCTCATGTCACTTAATTTGTGGGGGATGAGAGCCAAGAGAGGCTTTCAATAACTTCGTTTGCAAGATTTCTTGTTTCAGCCCTTTGGTCAGACCAGTGCATGCACATCCAAACCCTTCTCTCCCAGCAGATACACTTTTTACTAATAATCAAAAGTCAGAAGGAGCAGTGTTGTTCCTAACTCACCATCTAGCAGCATTACATTCAATGGTATTACTTCCATAAACAAGATAAGGGATACATTTTTCAATCCAGCTTTCTCTAATTCTGAAACTTCAACATGCAAGTTTTGATGGTCTTTTGACTATTGTGTCCTTTCTTAAAATGCAAAAATAATATTTGCTAGAATAACTCAAGCAATGAGCTCACGAGATCTGTCCAACCCAAGACAAGAACAACTGACACTAACACTTCCAAGTTTTACAAAGGACATGTGTACACTTTCCAGCTATTATATCTCATGTCTAATAGCCATGAACCAACATAAGAGGCAGCTCTACAACTTCTTTGCTTTCAGACAGATTTATGGCACAACTGAAAGCAATTAATTAGCACGACCAGACTACGTATCTCCTAACCTTCATTGTCTTTCAGAAACTATTTGACTAATAATAATGGTCTATCATATGATTTCAGTTATGAATTTTAACTTTTATTTTAACTTTTGAAGAGAGAAAGCTATTTGGAGATCATTAAGTCCCACTTCTTTACAGGTACCATTTGAAATAATTTGTTTATTTTTTGTAATTATTTCATTGCTTAATATGTAGACATAAAGGATAAAAAAAGAAAACATTACTGCATGTCCTGGCAAGGAACCTTCCAGAGGTGGGATTGCAGTCCTCTGTCCTGGATCCACAACTCACACACTGGACAATTCTGTATAGGACTTCTCTGTTTTGACAGATACAATCTAAAGATGAAAACATATTCCAAGGCAAAAGGATTTGTAGCTTTTCAAATTATAAATTAGTTTTGGCTTTGAATGCCCTAACATCACAGGGAGAAATGTAACCACTATTAGCCCTAGTGGCATGACATGATTTTGGATTTGAAGCTCATTTTAACTCTCAGAAGGGTGTATTTGTGTACACTGGAGTCTTATTCTCTCTGCTAAAATGGCAAATAGAGGGTGCAGACGTTGGGTGGATAACCAGGACTGAGATCTTCAACCATTATTCAGAAGACAATGCTTAGCAAATCTGCAGTGAATACCAACTGATAGCTTAAGCTAAGAGTAACACACTGATTTCAATGCTGAGAGTCACAGAGGCCCTTTCAGCAAACATATGTGAAATATTCTTCCTTAGCCATCTTTTTCAAGAGATCCCAGGTTTAGTCAGGCTGATCTACAACCCCTCCAGAAAGTCAATGTACTGAGAAGCATATTACTTCTGCCCATCCATGTATCTCCCCGAGGATCTTCTCAAAAAAGAGGTCTCATTGTGAAGTCTTCCTTGTTTGTGCAACTCATTCTTCCTGCATAGAGTTACAGTGACCAAGCTCTTTGTCTAGACACACACAGAGAGTTTCTCTCAAAATACACCTCTCTCAGAAAGCAAGCAGCAAGGCAGAAAAGGAAAACAGATTGTCAATGCTGTCTCTACAGCAGAGCTGCTCTGAATGAATTCCCTAAAATACTTAACACACAGATGAAAACTCTGATGGCAACATCGTTACCCAAGACCTTCAGAGAGACCAGTGTGTGATGACCAAACAGTTATAAACACAAGGAGCTCAAACTTAGGTTGTCTTTGAAGTCATCAGATCACATCACTCTGTACTGTAATACAAATAAAATGCCTTGGAGAAATAAAAGAAGAAAAGGACTATTTTTCATTATTTTTTGGTAGATGCTATAGTGTCCTGGTAACAGAACCATATCCCTTAAACTAACTGCAAAGCTTATGCTGCTGAAGCCTCTCAAAGCCACTGCAACTACACATTTTATAGCACAGCAGAAATAACCTCCTCGTTTTAGATTCTGTAAGAAGGGGAAGGTGGTTTAGAAATAAATCCATTTATGTACTCATTTCTATTCTTGGCAATTTAAAAAGCTCTACGCAGTGAAAAGAGGATGGTGGGTAATAGAAGAAATATCCTCTTATACATATGAAAAACCAGCAAGCAACATAAAACATAAAAATATGCATTGGGCACCAACTCTAATTTATTTGGATTCTTAGGTCTTACTATTACAACCATAATGCTTCATGCTGACTTTGGATATACGTGGTTGTGTCCTCTCCTAAATTTTAAAAGAAGCCTTCAAGATATTTTGCTGTGTAATAACAGCAAGGATACATAACTTTCATAGCTTGGTTCCTTGGTCAGACTGAAAAAGCTTTACCAAGGAAGGAAGTTTCATTAGCCCTACTTAATAATGAGAAACAGGCACAGAGAGAGGTGAAATAAATTTGCGTACAATTACACTATATGCCAGATATACAGCTGGGAATAGGACCCCCAAACTCCTCCACCCTGCCCACTGTGATGCAGTCTCTAGCAACAAATTCGTTTCCCACACACCTAAGAAATAATTGTTTCCAAACTTCACAAAAGCAAAAGAACGACTTTACTTGCAGCTGGGCAAAACAATTTTGTTCAGTTTTCTGCAGAAGAATGTCACCTTTTGAGGTTTGTTTTCATTTCATTCATAGTTTATTCCCTTTCAGCTGAGCAACCAACAGACTCATCACTCCTTTGAAGTTGCTTTCATTTTCCCCCACTGGCATTACCTACATAGACAATTCTTCTCTCCCCTTCAATAGGGAAGGGTGAATTGTAGTAAAGCTGTTTGGCATAGGTTTAGGATATTATTTGCTACGTTTCTGTAAATAGCTGCAGTTCCGTAGTGTATCTATTTTTATAGCTAACTTTCAAAGCAACACAATAATAAATAATAATGGATTTTCTAGGAACCAACGGAGAGGAGACAAGGAAATATAGCCCTGTGCAAAGCAGACTTCATGAAATGAGACTGACAAGAAGAAAAAGAGAAAGAGATGAAATCTTGACATCAAGGTCAAGATTTGGAAGAGAGAGCATGCAGGAGTGGAGACCCTGAAATTATCTTGCAAATGAAGGCCAAAGAGGCAGGTACAGAGACTAGAGGGAAAAAGAAACTGGCAAGTCTCTGTCAGTGACAGAGTAGTGGAAGAATGAAAAATAAGGAAGTGGAAAAGGAGACCTTCGCATCAACATTGGCTAGATCTTGCAATTGGAGAAACAAGAGGTAGGAGAGAGGCTGTAGGGTTGAGCCACCACTTACACATAAGCAATATGCACTATGTGCAAGAAGAGGGAACAGACCAAGCAGGCTGTTCAGTGAATAGCTATAGTTTTGCTGCAAACTGGCAGATGCTAACAGCACCCGCCAAAACTGCAATACACAATTTCACATCACTGCGTTGCTAGTGATCCTGAGCTGCAGAGGCAGAACATGGGAATGGACCTTCTCCTTTGGCACAGCAGAAAAGAACTGATCCTATTTATCTGTAAGGCAGTTCGGAAGCACTTGGCAACCACTTTTTTTATTACAGCTGCTCTGGTCAAACCTTTGGCCATCTAATCTACCACCCAAGATGCTTCTGACTGACTGCAGGTAAGTTGGATGAATTTCTGGACCTAAAGAAACTTTATTTCCAGGGCTGTCTTCAGTCCAAAACGTGCCTTTCTTCAGTTAACTAAGTTTACCATGTGACACTGACTTTCCCTGTGTTATCATTTCTGATTTAACCAAACAGCTTCTTTTCCTAGGTTCCTTGAATGGTCTCTAAACCATTCACGTAGATGCTAAACCTACCTGTCCTAAACTAGGTTTAATCACATACAATGTATGAATTACTGGAATTGAGCACTTAGCAACTGACCTATATTGAATATAATTTACTACTGAAATACACAAATTTGTTATTCATTTTATGCTGCTCTTTTCAGAACTGATGTTCAAGATCTCTGCAAAGTACTGTTTTAAGAGTAACACCAGCTATTCTCTGACTATGAGCCTGTGGAATCTTTCCCTTTGTCCAGCTTGAGCTGAAATCCCGACATTTACCATCCAGCATCTGCCTGGTCATGCTCTTTTGGCTTTCCTTCCTTCACCCTGAAAGGACATCACATCACTTCATCTCTACAATCTGTACCAAAATCCTGTGGCTTATTCTGTCTTTGGAAGATTTCCAATTCTTTCAGAAAGCAGATTGCAGTGTACCACTAATTGCAGTTAAAAAGAATAGATAGTTCAAGTAGCTGTTATTTATTCATATGACATTCTTAAACATACACTTGGAATACCTACAGACTTTCAACAAAGCTTCAGTGAAGTCTAAACCTGCACTTAGTTTTTTATCCCTGTAATTTGCAGGTCAGTCTTGTGGTTTCTTTTATTGCCAATAATTAAGTAATTCAAGGTAGATTATTTCACTCATGAAAATTTACATTGCTCTAAGCAAATATGCTCTGGAAAAGCTGTGCTGCAAACCATTCACACTTGTTGTCTCTTCATGTAAACTCCAAGCACATCCCCAGAAATCAGGTACCTTGTTCCTCACTGCTGTGTGCTGCTTTGCTGATGTAAAGGAAAAGAAGGAATGTGGTTTCTCACAGACCTGCAGAATCATTGAGGCTCGTAGGGTCCTCCAAGGATCATCTAGTCCAACCTCTGCTCAAAGCAGGGTCAGCTACAGCAGGTTGCCCAGGCCCATGTCCAGCCAGGTATGAAAAGCTGCAAGGATGGAGTGTCCGCAACCTCTCTGGGAAGCCAGTGCCACTTTTCAGACACCCTCATTGTAAAAAAGTTTCTTATGTTTAAATGGCATTTCCTGAATTTCAACTTGTGCCCATCACCTCTTGTCCTTTAACTGGATACCACTGAGAAGTCTGGCTCTGTCTCTACATCCTCCCATCAGATACTTACACACACGGATACAATCCCCTGAGCCTCATCTTCTCTGGGATGGCTTCTTCCTGGTATCTGAAGAAGGCCTCATCTCCTTCTTTCTGATCTTGCAGTCTGTGGCAAACACCCACCACAGCATCACCTGCATTGGTCTGCTCTCTGAGCATGACCCAGCAGCTCCCAGATGGCTCATCATCAGTCCCAAGGCAGAGCTCCGTGAATTCCTCCTCTACTCTCATGTAAAGTGCAAAACCTGCTGAGGATCCTCACTGCCCTCCCTTGTCATTCCTAAGATGTTTTTGCCCCACTTCATCAGGCAGATCCTGTCTCTTTGTAGCCATCTTTGATCCCAAAAGAAGATCTCGTAGTCATAACAGCCAGATCCTTGTTGTTGACACCAGCTGTGCACGTAGTTGCTGACCTACAGGGTCTGTCCGCTCCTTCTCTAGCCCTACCCCTAAAGGAAAAAACCATCTGGGCCAGATGTCTTCAACCATGACCTGTGAAACCATACTTGATATGCTCCAGGTTTCCTCGACTGTATCATTGGTGCTCACGTGGAAGCGGGTAATAGCCCAAAGACTGGACAGGCCTAAACAGTCTGTCTACAACATCCCAGATCTGAGCCACTAGTAAGCAGAAAACATCCCTAGGCAGCATGTAAGGCTGACAGATGGAGACTCCATCCCCCACAGGAGGGAGTCAACCACTACTATCAGCCTTCCTTCTCAGGCTCAGATGGCTCAGATGCTTCACTGGACAGAGCCCCCAGCCCCTCATCTGCACCCAGAGAACTGAAGCTATTCTGTAGTTGCAGATCTGCAGGTGGAGCAGGAGTCTATCTCCTGAGGCCAGAAGTCAAAAGCTTCTGCCTTTATCATCATGGAAGTCTTCATTTCCCAACCTGATAAGCACAGACTGCCAACACATCCTTCAGTACAGTTGGGGCTTCACGCTTTTGTATCTTCAGGGTCTTGGAGAAGAACCAGTCTCTGGACCACTTTTGCACCAATTGCTGCATCTGGGACCTGTGCTTTAAAGCCAGCTGCTATTTAGGCTTCTGCACAGCACCTGCTGAAAAGATGCTTGATCTTCCCTAACTAGGAGTCAGCTGGAAAAAAAAGAAGTTCGAAGCACCTTGTAATCAGGAATAGCTGGCAGAGCTCATCAGAAGCTGCTGGAGCCTGCTGGAAGACAGGATTCCTGTAGCTATCCTTTCCCAACTGCAGCCAACACACTGAAAATCCTTGAAGAGTTCTTGGGAGTCCTCCGACAGCCCTAGAAGTTCCCAGGAGATCTCAAAGGAAAGCACAGAAACTGCTCGTCTGTTGGCTGCCTCTTTTAGCTGTGCTCACCTCATGAGTTTACTACAATCCTGATGAATGCTGTGAACCACAGCAGCTTGTGTTCAAAGCATCCTTTTTTTGTGGAAGTACAGAGAATAGTACAACTTTACGGATAAACAGTACACAAGCTATCAAGTGGAACTTCTTAGGTTGCAATGAGATTGAGTTGCTAAATCCTTGCCCATCGCTGGCCCAAACAATGTAAAATGACATTTAATGGGAAATACTGCAAATCTCTACATTTCTTTTACATTATCCAATTTTCTTGGTGCCTTGATTTTCCTGTGTAACCAAAACTGTTACAAATCTTTATAGAAAAATAAAATGGAAATACTTTAATGATTTTCTTAAGGAAATGGGAGAAACAGCAAAACAATAAGTTTACAATTTTGAAATAATTTAAAACCCAGCTCTGAAATGCAAACTCACAAACATTAAGGGAACACTATGGTAGACCAACAAGGCATTACATAAACTCTGCAAATGAGGTACTGATTTGAAACTGTACTAGAGAGAAAAGTATCTGAACTTTTCATGAAATGCATAATGGTGGCAGACAGACAACTGATTTCTGTCATTTAATGCTGACATAAGGTAAGATACTTTATCATTTGTTTGGAAAGAAAGCACTTGAAGTTCTTGTAGCTATAGTTGTTACCCTTCAATGATTATAGGAAAAAGTAGAGATCAATGCATTGCAGTGCTTTATTTATGCATTTTTGCAGGAAGTGCAGAAATATCTAATTCTAATCCCTCTCTTCCCATTTACAAAAGAAAAAGTAATTCCGAGGGTACTGGTTGCCCACGACTTCTTTTTCTTGTGTTTGATTGACTCAACATCAGCTTGTTTTGTGAAGAGGAGGCTAAGGGGGCATCTAATCTCAGCCTACCATTACACCAAGGGGGGTTGTAAAGATGATGGTGACAAATGCTTCTCAATCATGGGCATATGGCCCCAAGTTGGAGGTTCAGACTGGATGTCAGGAAAAGATTCTTCACTTGCAGAATAGTGCAGTGTTGGAAATGGTCATCCAGGGCAGCTGTCAAATCTCCAGCCTTAGAGGTATTTGAGACTCAGCCCAGGCAAAGGTGACCTTATGTAGTTTGGTGCTTTGAGCACAAGGTTGGACTGGAGACCTCCAGCAGCCCCTTGCAAGGGACATTTCTACCTTCTGTGATATGGGCTTGGTGGCGCCTGCAAAGGCTTCTGCCCAGACTGCATGTCGTGGTTTCAGGTCAGCTCAGTCGGTAACAAAGCACCACGAAGCCGCTCACTCACTCCCACCCCCTCCCCTGGCCACGTTGGGATGAGGAGAAAATACAAAGGCAGGCTTGTGGGTTGAGACAAGGACTGGGAGGGATCACTCCTCACTTATGGTCACGGGCAAAAGACAGGCTCAACTTGGGGAAGAAACAAAATCAATTTAATTTACTACAAATCAAAACAAAAACAAAACACAAGGGTATTAGGAAGGGAAACCAAACATCAGAACACCTCCCCCCACCCCTCCCGCCTTCCCGGCTCAGCTCCATTCCCGGTGCTTTCTACCTCCTCCCCCCGGCGGCACAGGGGAACAGGGGATGGGGGT
>VYZV01015912.1:19146-72626 GCA_013401275.1 Pandion haliaetus | reverse complement strand
ACAACATACATTTTCTTGACCTCAGGGGCCCCTCTCAAGGAAAAAAAAAATCTGATGAGGTTTACCCTGAGTTTGGCATAAGCTCAGGGACTAGCTCAGATGTAGCCACCCAACACTGGGCCAAGTGAATTCCAATCTAAACATTGCTTAATTCTTGGGCAGAGCAATTGGGTCCTCCCTGACAGATAACAACAGTACTTTGCTCATATTCTTTAAGACTCAGAGTATTAGTCAGCCAAAACCCACTGAGACATTAGAAAAGCCACCCACTGACTTCCAATTTTTTTTTTTTTTTTTTTTTTAAATAAAGGGNTTTTTTTTAAATCAAGAGGCTAAAATCATCTTTGGCAGAGATATACAAGAGAATTGTGTAATAGAGGCTTTCTTCTATAATTTTCTTAGCTTTTCCTACACTTCTGAGCTGAAGCATCCTCATGTTCCCCCTTTTCTCTGTTCTTTGTCTCCTACTCTTATTTGCACAAGTTTTTTTATTCACCCATGAAATTCATTTGGCATTATTATACATAACTCTAAGCACTATGTACCAGATAGAGCAGGGAGGAAAAAAAAGAACAAGGAAGAGTGAACATAATGGACCCATATGGGACAACTAACATCCGTCTGTAATTATTATTAGCACTAAAATTTTATAGCATGACAATGAGTTAAAACCAAAATACAACTACAAAAATGGAAAACAACACAAAAGCACGTCAATAACAAGCAATGATATTAAAAAGATAAAGAGCAACAGTGAATACGTGACTCCTGATAAATATGTTAGCAGGAATCACCATATCAGCTAAAGACAATCCTACCTGCAATTATGTGGCCTTTTTTGCTACAGGTTGCAGTACTGCTCTGTTTATAGTACTTCTTCTGTTTTAAGGCTTGTCACTGAATACCTAGAATTTTCCCATTGTGCATGACTAAATCCTTGCCCAAAATATGTAGGGGCATTGGAGAAACCACCATTATTTTCTATTTTCTCCTTAAATTTTTTTCACCTAAATTTTACCTTAAAGTAAACCAGATTTTCATGTTCCTCCATAGTTATTAAATTAGGAAATCAGAGCCAAGCAATATGCACTCTTTCATCCTTTTGGGTCCCCAGATGTTTCAACAGCCTTCTTTAGTTAAATAGTACAAGAACTTAGTTCCATTCGTAAATTCAGGGCTCTATTCAGAATAATCTGCTCCCAGTAGCTAATTTAGGTATCATGAATGCTTTTCTCCACTGACAGTGCAGACAGCCGGGTCTGGCAGCGCTGGATTGTAGGTGGCCTGAATCACTGATCACTTTCTCAAATTCAGACGCTAAAGATAGGCTTCTGCAGAAAAACAGTCTGAATATGGGACCACGTCTCTGCCAATTTTTCTCCTATGATTTGTGTTTGCCCAGCTCTGAACCTCTCAAAATCTCATCAAAGATGCTGCAAGAAATGCTCAGTACTTCAGTCTCTTTGCTGGAACTTGTACCATAACCGTGTCTCTGCTTCACAATTTTTATCCCTCCTTATTAGTACTTTCCTTAATTTGCATTATGCAATCCCTGCTTGGAAATAATTTGTAGATCCTGTTCATATTCTATTTAATACAATTTACAAACTACTGCTTAGAATAGGGTTGGTGTTGCACTACGTATTACTGACCATGTAATCCAAGCGCCCTCCAACATGACAAATACACTCTCATTCAAGCCATAGTCTCTACTTGCCTAAGACCTTTTTTTCTTTCAGCATCTCTTCAAACTTTCCTGGTTTAGTTGAGTTCATTATTAATCCATCTGCTTTCTATTTACCAGGCTTCGCTGCAGTCAGAGCAAACGTAGTCAGCTGACTGAAATGAGATTTGGTCTGAAATACAAATGGCTGTGAGAATTTTAGCACTTGATGCTGCCAGCCTCTGTTCTAGGAAGTTATCCTTACTTATAAAAAGGGTCACCTTTGAATGAGCAGCAACAATGCTGATAAGAATCTGCAGGACTGAACCTTATAAATGTAAATTTTTTGCACGTTATTTAGAGAGAACAAAACAAGCAGATGATCAGATTTAGACATCTGTTTTAAAGGCAACTCTGCAAATTGTCCAGACACCAAAATAGATTATTAGGAGGAAATGGAGTTTTCTTAATATTGAATCTGATCCTGCCCTACTGAAAATCAATGGAATTTTGTCCCAAACTTTCATGGGAGAGGTATTTAACACGTTTATGCTCCTGAAGACCTGGCAACATATACAAAAGCAGAACTACAGCAACTGTCAAAGAGAAAACTCAATTTGGATAAACTTTAAATTTCAATATAAAAGTGTTCATGCTGTAGAAAGAGAAACATGGAAAGATACAAATGTCAGACTAGAGTGGTATTGCTGAATGCACCAGTGGAAACATTCAACTTTCTGCATGATCCGTGAAGTATAAAAACTAAGGGAAAGCAAAGAAAATCCAAAAGATTTAGGCCCACAAGTGTGTGGTTCCATGCAGAAATGTTCACACGGAAAGAGTTGGTGCTTCTGTTAGGAATGCTGTGCTGGTTTTGGCTGGGACAGAGTTAATTTTCTTCATATGAGCTAGTATGGGGCAATGGTTTGGATTTGTGCTGGAAACACTGTTGATAATGCAGAGATGTTTTTGTTATTGCTGAGCAGTGCTTACACAGAGTCAAGGCCTTTTCTGCTTCTCTCACCACCCCACCAGCAAGCAGGCTGGGGGTGCACAAGAAGTTGGGAGGGGACACAGCTGGGACAGCTGACTCCAACTGACCCAAGGGATATTCCAGACCATATGATGTCATGCTCAGTATATGAAGCTGGGGGAAGGAGAAGGGAAGGGGGGACGTTCGGAGTGATGGCGTTTGTCTTCCCAAGGTACCGCCTGCCGATGGGAAGTAGTGAATGAATTCCTTGTCTTGCTTTGCATGCATGCATGGCTTTTGCTTTACCTATTAAACTGTCTTTACCTCAACCCATAAGTTTTCTCATTTTTACTCTTCTGATTGTCTCCTGCATCCCAGCAGGGGGGGAGTGAGCAAGCAGCTCTGTGGTGCTTGGTTGCCAGCTGGGGTTAAACCACAACAAAATTTTCATTTTAGTGCCTTTAAACAAAAATACCAGAATATTTTACCAACGTCAATTAAGACTCAGAATTCTTCTGGGACACACATCCTTATTGCACCCATTTTTACAGACTACAATGACACAGAGTTTGACTCATTAAAGGCCAGAAGATGAGTCAGCAAAGAAAAAGAACCCAAAAGCCCCAATCATCCATCGTCTGTGATAACCACTGAATAACCTCTCTCCTCCGTCATTAGTCAGCCTTGGGAATAAAGTCACTTATCTGAAACATAAAACTATTCCATACTTGATGTTTGCCTTTTTTGTATGTTTGTTTTTCGTTATGATTGCCTCCTAACATTTCCCAGCCTCGCACACAGACTGATGCACTTAATTTTGACAGACACAAAATCTCTCTTAAATCTGCTGCAGTGTTTATACTGGGATGTATAAAAATGACTTTGTGAAACATAGTCTCGAAATAGAAAACAAGATTAAAAATATTTTGCACATGAAGACTTCTCTAGGCTATGAGAGAAAGAGAAGAATATTACAAATCTTATTCTCTTTCTCCTGATCGCCTAAAGAGACCCCTACAGCAGAACTATTATCTTTAATCTTATGTTCTCTTTTCAGCATGGATTTTATTTTCTTCTCTCTGCTAACAATACCCTGGCCTTTTAATAGCTCCTGAGTTCACGTCCTAAAAAGATATTCCAGGAGAAGACTTCTCTATTAGATTTGCAAAGGTTTAGAAACAGCTTGGATTCTCTCTGTGCTAACAAACACTTAGTGGTAAATGCCTTCTCAAAGAGAGTATTGCAGCAGTGATTTGGTCAGTGCATGAGCCAGTTTGCTTAACAAGCATGAACCTCCCTGGCCTGCCAGTATTACCGCAAAATAGAATCATTTTTCTAAATGGTTTCATTAAAGGGACATTGTGAGGCTGAATAGGAGATACTGAATGAAAATGGACAGAGTGAATTTTTAGTCATGCCAAACCAGTCTGTGGCATCAGTCACAAAGGTTTCACTGAAAAAAATGCCTCTATTGCTTTACTTTATTCAGAGATGAACACATTTGCAGTGATTCTGAAAGAATCGCTGCCACAGCTACTGTGGCCATACAGCACTCATCAGACATGATCGAGCCAATTTATCAGAAGAACCCGGGATGAGTTATTGTCTGACAATGCCAAGACTTACATTCACTGTGGAAAATCATAATCATCCGTTGCTTCAAACAATTCCAGTTGAATTGCCTCCCCAAATTATTCATCCCATACCAAGCCATGATGGGAATATCAAGAAGGAAGAGCGAGCTGTGCAGAGCAACCGCAGCTTCTCCTCGAAGGGGCATCACACCGAGCAGCTTGGAAGGCAACAACAAATTCTGCATTTTAATGAAAACCAGGAACAAGAGGGCCAGGAGAGCATCGTGTGGGACAGCTATTGCTATTTTTAAGGTACAGTGATGCTGGAGCACAGACTGAGCCTCCCATCTTTTGGGATTTTTGAATGTTCTCTGGAAGATGGGTGGATAGGGTCTCCTGAGGGAGCTCCACCTATACAATAATTTAACATGGGCCATGGGCACTAGGATTTTTCTTGCTTCTTTTTCTGCCTGAAGTCCACATTTGAATTTCTGGAAGACTGAAACATATGTCCCTACTGCCTCCAGGCTGGTAATAGTGTAGTTGAGTGACACTCAGCAACCTGTGACAAAAATAGTTGATGACCTGTCCTTAATTTCTAATGAATCTATATGTGCATTTCCACATAGCAGAGTTTTTTAGTCAGGTACAATATACTTCTTCCTCAGACATGCCCCATAAAATAAGCACTATTACAATGTCTGTTACATATAAGGCATGATATCGTATTAATGTAATCGTTCCCATCAATAGGATTCATCTCCTCAAACTGCAGCCATGTAAAAGCAAGATCCTCTCTAAGTTCATGAAGATAAATACGCTTCCAAAGGTGTCTCCTTTCCACCTATCTTGAGCAGTTCTTGTAGGATGGGAAGAATTGCCCTGGGACTACTCATCTCACTCCACTGCCAGTGGACAGAGAATGGACTTTCAGGCAATTCAAATTCAGGGAGATAAATATCACCTATAGTATACAAGCAAGATAATTATGCACAAACTCCTACAGTCTCAACTTCACAGTGATTCAGTGGGATGGGATGCCTTTTTATTGTTACCAGTTTTGATAGGCATATTTCTAATGCCAAATCCATTTTCAGATAGCATGGGCATAAAAACAGTTGAGAAACATGTAGGTGTTGCAAGTGTAGGTGGGCTTTCTGTAATTCATCTTGTTTCACATCCACTGTAAAGACAAATATCAATGCATGGCAATACACTACTGGAAGTTGTTTATCTTGCTGCTGATTTATGGTTCGTTGGTCATTAAGAGAAATCAATGACATGAATTTAGACTTCTGGGTAAGTAATGCAAAAATATAATGGGGACAAGCAGATATAAACTTTCAATGGCCTAGGGAAAATGAATAGTTTAGCAAATGCATGATGTTATACACAAACTCCTTTAAAAAAATAAAGAAACAAAGAAAGAGAGCAAGCAAGAAAGAAAAAAGGCTGCCTTATTTCCCTGAACTCTCAGCCACCTTTCCTTCCAGCTTTCTCTACATTACAGATCCAACATGTATCTCTGTCAAGCCAGCCTACATGGTCACACTGTAAGCTACTGTCCTCCAAGCTGGGGCCTGAAACAAAACTGAGAGACCAATAAATCATGCTACAAAAGGGAATCTCAAAGACCACATAGTGGGCTCTTTTTTCCTTCCTCTTTTGATTTCCTAGTGCCTTCTTTTTTTTTTCCTTATGTGATGCTTCTTGCAAAGGGATTTGGCACATCAAAAAAGCTCATAGACAAAGACAATTAATCCTCATCATTCTTAGTGTGACTTGCAGTAACCAATTAAATTTAAAATAATTTTCTTCATGAAATGGGCTTGGATCAAACCCTAAGATTAGAAAGCGACTGAACTTTAAAGAAGTTCACCGATAGTGAATTTTCCTGATATTAAGAGTTTCAGGATATGACCACAAATCTATTGATGGAATCTATTAAGTCCATACATTGACTGAATCGTTCAATTACTGTGGTAGGGATGGCTTTTTTATAGGCTTGACTCTGATGTTACTTTCACTAATAATATATTTTTGTGCAATTTCTTTACATCAGTGCAGTTTATGAATTAACAGAGCTGAATCAGGCCAGTCATTCACTGTGTCTGCCTATCTAGAGACCAAATTTGATAGTAGATTGTGCTCTTAGCAACGGGATGAGTGTTTTTAGGTGGATGTATTATGGGAAAAAAACCCAAACAAGCTGACAAGTGACTACAGCATAGTCAAGGGTAGAAGAAAGACTGATCCTTGGAGAGCATTTTAACTGAGCTAGGCAGGAAGCTTTAGCTACACACAGGGCATATTCATAAGGTATGGAAAAATAATACCTTGTGAAAATAAAAACAAATTGATATATCCTACCCAATGTTTCACTCCTGGTTTTAACAGATAATGATCAATGCTAAAAATAGATCAGAAAAAGGCACTCTTGGTACCCAAAGGTTTCTCACTCTCTCACTGCCATAGAAAACCTTGCAGTGGAGTCTCTTTGCTGTTTTCAAGACAACAACCTTAACCAAGACTAAATTTCACATATTTAGCTCTAGGCAAACATTCAAAACTTTCTGCTGTGACTTTTTTTCTCTTTATCTGAAATGAGTTGTTGAGAGGCTGGTCAGAGTAGACAGTACCATGCTCCTTACTCCCAGTCCTGTGCTCTCAAATTTTAGATGCAATTACTCCAGTCTGTACTCTGGAAGTGAGAGGAGAGTCAGACAGAGAATCTCAGTAAAAACAAACTCAAAAGTGGGTGATATTTACAGAAAAACAGTAATTTGACAAACGTGTTTCTGAGGCAATTTCACACATTGCTTTCCATGATCCAGGGGTGTCTGTACCATATCTTATGCAACTGCAGCTGAATGCCTTTTGTTCAGCGTGAACTGTCCAATTTAGTTCAAATGACTTAGTTTGCCTCCTATATCAATACCTGCCAATGTTTTAGCATAAAAAGAAATGAGGATATTTGGACTTTTTTTTTTTTTCAGATGGCATCTGGTTGGCTATTGTGAAGATACTAGGGCAGTTGTTCACACCCATTTTGCATTTAGTCTAAATTAGCCTTTTAGATTTAAAAATACCCTAGATTTCGCCCGTCTATAATTTTCTACTTTGATACTATTTCTGAGCTGATGGAAATTTCAGTCAGAATGCTCTTAACCTCCAACAAATTAAATATTGGGAGAATATATTAAGCAGAACACAAAAAACTAAATAGATTTTAGAAGAGTTGTAAAAGGCAAGAAGCAAACTGGAATAAAAGATGGAAGAAAAAATAAGACCAAAATCTGATTTAAGTCCAGCACGCATTGGAAAAGAGTGAAGGATCCAGACCTTGGAGTGTAACAAAAAAAAAAGGTAATGCTTAACATTAAAATAATAGTTTCCATTTCAACTTGTGTGGGCACAAGTAAATTTTAAAAATGTTATGCCTTCACAGTGGTAAATTAGTGCACTTTGCCCACACACATCTTTTTTTAAAAAAGACAGTGTGATCCAGAACACAATTTCCCTTTTGCAATGCCAAGTCACTGAGCCAGGTGTAAAGCTTTAAGGCTCTGGATTTTCAGCCCTGTGTTTAGACCCCAGAATTAAATTACATCACCTCTTTTTTAATTTCCTTAAACCCAACTTTAAAAACATCTACCGTCTCAGGGTGCCCTCAGGGTGCCCTGTTTCATATTGTCACAGATAAAAAATTTTTGTGGGTTATCAGCTTTTAAATCCTAGCTCTGAGCTCAAAGACTGGCTAAGGCAGGTCTACAAAATAGGGCTGAACTAGAAAATAATTATTGATAATCACAGAATTTCCTGCTTCCACCTGGGATAGAAGAACAGCCTTTTCCATGGCACTTCACTATCTACCTTTCCATTTGTGGCCTGAATCTGTATATATAACACACATGATTTAAATATAATTGAAAATCTGTATTCATAGAGAGATTATTGAAAATCTGGTTTCTTTGCCAAAAATATTTCAGAATATTTCAAAGAGGTGAAACCCATGACAGTGAGTCCTGAGGTCTAGCCAACATTTTCACTGACAATTTAAGTTCAGGTGGGGTGGGGGGAAAATAAATCTAAAAAATAAAGGAAAACTGATTCAAACTAGAAGGTGCTACCGATGATTTGGAGCACAGGAATTAAAATTCAATGGGATTTGGATAACTCAGCCCAGAGATCAGTAAAATGCAATTCACTGAAGAGGAGGACAGAATACTAATCTTCAGCAAGAGAATGTAAATATAAATATCTAGCAGCTAACACCACCACCATCCACACACACACCCCCTCCCCCCCCCCAAAAACCTCGCTTAGGGACCAGCAGCTCATGGAAGGCTCTCTGCTAGCAGATTGGCTAACCAGGCACAAGTGGCTTGTATAACAAAATACCACATCCCTCTGAGCTGTACTAACATACGCAGGAAAGTCCGGGAGGGCATCGCTCTGTTGCAGGCAGCATTGCTGGCATTTCAACATGAACAGCAGGTTTGGGTTTGGCCCACACTTTGAGACTCAGCACAGGTCAGCGGGAAAAATGGTGAGAAGATGGTACCAAGAAAGGTAAGAGGCTTTCACCTTACCAATAAAAAAGCTGGAGGGAGTGTGTTTACTTATGCAAGAAAACAGAAAAAGGCTGTGAGTCGGAAGCGTGGTAACCAGCTCCTACGCAGAAAGGTTTTTAAACAGTATGGGATTGGAGACCTCAACAAGGCTCAAACGTTCAACATGAATCTTGTGTTTATTACATCTTGAATGTCTGTTTCAGGTAGATTGTATTTAAATCTAAGTTCCCAGAGAGACATAAATGCCCATTTCTCATCTAAATTTTTAATGCACTTCCATTATTAAACCAAATTTTATTCCAAGGAGCTTTGCCTCTAAAATTAATCAAAAGATTTTTGTCGTACTCCAGATGAAGCAAACACAGAATTCCAGGAGCCTAACACAGAAATCGGACTTCTAAAAATAGATTGTGCGGAGCCTGATTTGCTGTAAGTCGAGTGGGTAAGTCACATATCACATCTCTCTCGGCTGATCAGCATCGGTCAGGTGTTGCTTGAAAGGCAGCCCAAGAGGGAAAGCAAATAGATTGATTCAGCACAGAGCTCAGAAACATGCACTGATATGACAAGAGATAGCAGCAACTCCACAAAATAGAGTGATATCTCTATACATTTGAAAACAGAGTTTGAGGTTGCTTTTGTTTTCCCTGCCTGTTTATCACTCTGCATCCAAATGCTAAAAATAAAAACTGTTAGTTATGAATAGGTAGGAGTCAGATCTCCATCCAAACCAAAAATATACCCTAAAACACTCTCTTGGTCTTCACAATTTGGGCAAATTAATTCCTGTCAACAGCACAGATATTTTGTATGAGCAAAAATAACAGGAGCTACAGCCAGGACCATAAAACCTAATGGCCCATGCCCAAGGTCTCCCCTCTGTGCTGGAGGCAAAGCTCAGCAGAAGACCATAGAAGGGGCTTTCTGGTTTTGGAGACCCAGCATTGAGGCAGAAATGTTCTGCACAATGGCACACAGATGCTTCAACACAAGTCAGTGAAGGGATAATGATCTAGGGGAGGTAACAGCGGGGCACAAAAGGTGTTTGCAGATACAGAACGGTCATTTGCCTGTTCCTCCTGACTGTTTGTGGGGTTACACAGAGCCACTGCTCACATTTGAGAGTCTCATGCTATGGATTTTGTTGAAAACAGATTTAAAAATGCCACCCCAATCCTCTTTCACAATGCCAGTTTTGGTATGTGACAAATAGTGCAGAAATACCTAAATAAAGAGCAAGATAGCTTTAGTGAGATCATCTCTGTCCCTGACAGCAGAAGGAATTTGGTCCAAAAATTAATCTTCTTATTAATTATTTGTATTAACAGAAATGCTGACACATCAAACAATTTACTTGGCTTCTCATATATTGCCCTGAGGTGACAGCCTTCAGCACAGTGCCCAGCAGAATTCTACAAAGTTTTCAAAGAAGGGGTCAGATGCTGCTTTTCGGGACCTGTCCCCAGGGCTACAGAGATGTGGCAACTCCAGGCCCCTGGCATTCAACCACTGAGCTTCACTCACTGCTTTCGCATCCTTTTCCTTCAACCATGCACTCAAAAAGGGCAGAGTCATCCTTCAATGCGCTACTTCAGAAACAGAGAGGGGAAAAAAGAACATTCATAACCTTCACAGTGAAGGTTTGTTCCGTAAATGTTCTTTTGTAAGACCGAGAGCAAAAGGGAGAGTAAAAACTTCCATGGATGTTACTTTAATCTTAGATCAGGAATATGTAACACCCTCTGACTCCACTTTCCCTAGGCAAGACTGGCTTTCCTCAACGTATCAGACAGTATAGGAGTTAGATCACGTGCCTGGTTCAGCTCCAGCTTCAGTCCAAAGTTGCTCTTGACACAAAACCAGAGAAAACTTGGCAGTGTCATCTCTCAAGCTTGGGTTCAGTCCCGAGCAAAATTCCAAATGAAACACAAGGTCCCAAATCTGCATGGAGCAACCAAAGAAAATGCTGGCACCAATGCCAATGAAACAAGCGTCCAAGTTTTGCTGACATCCACACAGTGCTTCTCTTTCAGCTGCCCACAAAGAATTAATACTGCCTTGTGGGGGCTATTTGCCCTGTAACTGGTACTTAAACCAATGAGAGGGATGTCAAGGGAAGGAAAACTGATGTCAGTTCTCATAGCAGAGGTGTCCATGGGCCATCACCCCCCAGGCCACCGCACACAGAAGAGGTCGGAGCAAAACCACACTGGGTAGTGCTGAAAATCCCAATAATGAGAAGCAAAAGGAAAATTTCGAGCATGACTAAATAACAGATCACATCAAAGGAAACAGCTGAATTTTAGCTCGTGAGGATGGGAGTCATCACTTCTCATATTGCCTCTACTTATGACATAGGACTGGGGGCTAATCTTTCCTGAATATTTCCTGCACGATTAGGTTAAAATCACTTAAACCGTGACATCTTTGCTCACATCAAGTAGGATGTTTATGCACAGTGCAGCTACACAGAGGTTGAAACAATGCTCCGAATGAGTAAGGATCCCAGAATTGCCTCTTGACGCTTTCCGTGATTCAGCCCTTGCTCCTCCCTGAGACGCAAGGCAGGACCGGTACCCACTGAAGTCAAAACAGCGTCTTGCATGCCTAAGTGCTGTGAAATCGTTGCACGGGTGATGCTGTAGGGATGCTAAATAAGCCTATGACAAGCTTTTTCCTCAAATACACATGCATTTTCACTAGTCTAAACTAAATGGTGACCAGAGGACAGAGTCAGACCTCTGCGGACAAGCACTCAGGAGGACAGTGCTATCAACACACTGGCTTACAGACTGGGAGGAAATTTTTCATTCCCTAGAAGTGGGCAGAGAATCAATAGCTCATTTTTCATGTTACGGTTATTATGCCCAGTGCTCCACGGGTATTGTGTTATATACAGCCTCTATAGCAACGGCTTAGATTCCTCACTCCTGTTTGCTCTGTCAGTGGCAATAGTTGCAAAAACCCCCAGGGCTTGGGAGTGTTTAGCTCCGATTGGGAAATACAATAGTGGACCCAGAAAATGTAAAATAATAGCCAAAGAGAGCACCACATAAATATGAAAACAACTGTAGCACAACACCTTTCCAGTTCTATTAGAGTGATTATCCCAGTGGCAACACAGCTCCTCCAAAAAGCATGCGGTAAATGGTTGGTTTTTTAATAAAAGTGCCTTTCACCATCCACAACAATTGCTCCTGAGCTTTGTAGCAACACCACAACACTTCACATGCCACTGAGACTCTGCTTGTAGACATCCCCCACGTTCCTTGAGCAGCAGGTTTAGAAAAGCTGATGAGGACTTGGAGCATGACTCTCCCCTCCCAGGCTCACCTCCAGGCCAGGGCAGGAAAACCTCATCTCTGTATCACAATTTTCAACTTCTCTCAATCTGCGAGTGCAAAATGGACATACTATGAGTATAGAACTGAGGGGCGGGAATGGGCTGGGATAAACCTGACAACACCCTCTACCTTAAACACATTTCTGTCTACTTGAAATAAAGTAGAGGGCTTGCACTTTGCTCAAGGAAGGCCTGTGAATATAACTCTTGTGTATGCAAGAGTAAAATTTGGCTCCAAAATGTGTAGTGATTGCATGGAAATTGTTAAGCACAGTAAAGTACTTGCAAAGTCCACCTGACAAGTACAGCATCAGCATAAATATTAAAAATAATAGTAGTAATACTAACAGGGAATACAGAGCTATAGTCAAAAGCAATATTTGAAGACTGGTGGCTGCAAGAACAAATATTGTCCGGCGATATACACCAACCTATGGATCCCCCCAGACCACAGTAAATAACAGAAAATTCTTTTTTTCGGTTTGCAAAAGCCAGAGCCTCAGAACTGACAGCTAAGAGGACCATACAGCAACAGCAGAGCCGAAAGCAGGCAGGCAATTAAATGCCCCCTGCAATAGGTCTATCTATCAGATAAATGAAATGCGACGTTAAGTGTAAAATGGCTCTTTAGTGGCAAAGTCTTCAAGCCAGGTTGAGAATCATAGAATCATAGAATAGTTTAGGTTGGAAGGGACCTTTAAAGGTCATCTAGTCCAATTCCCTGCAATGAGCAGGGACATCTTCAAGTAGATCAGGTTGCTCAGAGCCCCATCCAACCTGACCTTGAACGTTTCCAGGGATGGGGCATCTACCACCTCTCTGGGCAACCTTTAAAAAAAATTAATTACAAAAGCTTGTGTCAAGGGCTGATTCTCAATCACAGTGAGGGAGCTGCTCTGCTACATACAAAACCCTGTCCCAGAATCAGGTCACCTACAAATGATTTAGCACTGAGCGCCCCATAATTATGCAGTACACAACAGGGGAAAGGCAGTGCCGCATCTGCCCACCCCTCCAGTCCCAAACACAAGCAGTGCTCTGCACTGGGCCTGCCCCATGCGGGGCGGGCAGCCGGCTATCGTAAGCCCACCAAGGCACTGGCAGCGCTGCAGTATCGCTACGTCTAGGTGGGATTCTGACCGAGAGGCATTCAGTCAGAAGACTGCAAATGGTAGCCTCGTGCCAGTGGCTCCTCAGCCAAGAGCACACACCAGCAGTCCGAACCTGCAGTTCCTCTCATACTAAGCAGGATTACTATTGCAACACCACATCATCAGTAGGGTAAAACTAACCTGTCTCATGATGGTCTAATCCTAGCTCATGTTCCCTATTAGTGGGTGAACAATCCCACGCTTGGTGAATTCTGCTTCACAATGATAGGAAGAGCCAACACCAAAGTATCAAAAACCAATGTCACCACGAACGCTTGGCTGCCACAAGCCAGTTACACCTGTGGTAACTTTTCTGACATCTCCTGCTTGAAACCCAAAAAGCCAGAAGGGTCACAAGGCCGCACTTTCATGATCTGTATTCGTACTGAAAATTGAGATCAAGTGAGCTTTTGCCCTTCTGCTCTGCAGGAGGGTTCCTACCTCCCGGAGCTCACCTTAGGACACCTGCATTATGCTTTGGCAGGTGTACCACCCCAGTCAAACTCCCCACTTGCCACTGTCCCCAGAGTGGGTCACGCATAGCGTGCACCAGGCATTTGGCACCAGAAGCGAGAGCCCCCCCTTGGGGTCAACCCCCCGCCTCACCCGCTAAGTGAAAAAATGATCAGAATGAGGGATGCAGTTGAAGAAACACCACCTCCAAGGTTTCTTCATGTTCAACCACTGACTGCCAACTTCTGTTCAGGGCTGATTTTCAGCACAGACTAGGGGATGTATAGAGAAGAATCTTTTTATAAGAGCTGCCCTGCAGAGACAATGACAGGATATGCTGAGAGAGTATACACTTTTACCTTCCATTTCTAACCTCTAAAAAAGTTCTTCTGAGAGCTTGTGTAGCAAATATGTTATTTGCTACACCTTATATTAGCAACTGTAAAATTCCAAAATTTCTTATCTCTACAAAACATACATATTCATCTATATTCTTTTATATATATATATATATAAGTGTAAAAAAAAATAAGAATATTTTATTTTCACCCAGATAAACAGTAGCAGGCTTGGAGCTAGGCCCAACAAACCTTTGCAGCCTCAAAGAAATTTGCCTGGTTGAGTTTGCAGGAATGTAGAAAACTGTTTCATCAAATTCCTTATAGAGGAGAAGTGAAAAAACACTGGTGATTGAACAGCAGAAAAAAGAATGAGAAAGATGGCTGGGGTCTCATGTTCATTGTCTACTGACTATGTAAGCAAAAGATCTATCAATAAAACTAAAAGATAACAATTGATAGGATAAAGCCACACACACAGACTCTAATTCAATTAACCTGCAGAACTCCCTGCCAAGAGTTTCAAATCAGGGCTGATTTTCATGTGAATTAATATAGTTTTCACCATATCAGATTAGTTTATAGCACCAGAGACTAAACTGATGGTTGTCTTTGGTCGAAAAACTGCAACAGTGTTCTACCACCATTAAATGGTAACTGCCTTATACATGTTTTCCCTCTGCTACAAACATTTAGCTTTGGCCATTGCTGGAGCAATACCAATCTAGTCCTGAAAAGACGTTCTCGTATTTGCTTTATACACAGTGACTTAAAAAGGGGTATGCATATAAATAGAGGATATTAGAGGAAAGGTTTGCAGGCTCAGGAGCCAAGTGGCCAGATTTACCACCAGCCTGTGCTGAAGTGGTAACACGTATGCTCGACCAGGTTGTGCTGCTGCACTGTATATGGCAGGCAGTGAAGGGGGCTGAAACACCAAATTTCATTAAGATTCTCCAGCAGCTGCTGCAAAAGGAATTAGCATGAGAAGCAGAGCACAAAGCTATCAGAAGAACGCTGCACAACTGAATAGAAATTGAAGAAAAATGAGCTCCTTGTGAAATATTGCAATCACTTCTTTAAGCAATAAAGAGATGGTTTGTTAAATAATAGACTAGAACAACTCCAATAAAATAAAAACTGTCAAAGTACCCTTTTTAAAGTTGCTACACAATCTTCCAATTTTGCTTTCATTACTAAACAGTAACAGATGATCAGATTTTATTATTATCTTGTCTGGACAATGTCTTACCAGCATTTGAATACGTTAGAAAATGAAAGAATACCGGAAGAAGAAAATTTAATATAATTACCACTTTCTGAAAATAGCTTGTGCATAACATTCACTTAATATAGCTCAAATAAAGTGAGAAAGAAATCAAGGATGGAGAAACTGTTTCCTATTTAAGACCAGATACAAACAGCTTGTCCTAACCACATCTTTGGCACCCACTTCCCTTCCCTGTGTGTTGAACCAAATGAGCAAAAATAATTGTGCTAAAAGATAAGGCACGTTATTGCCCAACCAGGAGCCTCAGCCTTAATTAGCCCAAGGATGATCTGGATCCACTGGCTACAAATCCTGAGTTAGATGAATCCTTTCCCGCAAACACCTTTTCCTCCACAGAAAGAGAATGAAAGGACAGAAACAGAGAAACAAAACTTGCACTGAATTGTGCCCCATTGCCGCATAGTCTGAAGGGCTTAAATCTGTCCCCCCCTCAGCCAACAGGTCCGCCACTACATCTTCAAAACCACAGCACATCGTCAGGAAATCCATCCTTCTCACTCCCCCCAAAATGGCCCCGAAGCGATGTGCAGCAGCAGCCGTTCCCTTGCGTGATGCCCTCCCAAGCACACACAGAGAATATGCTTTCCTGCAAGCAGGAGAAGGAAAAAAAAAATGCCCAATTTCCTACAAAAGCTGTGCTTACTGTCCCATGTCCTGTACCATCACTCCTGCAATCACCCCAGCTCCCACCCAGTCTCTTGTGACCCCCTCAAGGGTACAAGAAACCATCCCTGGCCCGTTGAGATCTTCACCTGTGCCAACTTGTAGGAACATAATTATTTTTTAAGAATTTTGTCTTATTTCAAATACTGTTGAAATCAACCAGTGCCTTGAAAAATTACTGGGGACTGGCATATAGACAGAAAGCATTGCAGACACTAATTTCCTTAGGAAATAAAGCTAAAAAAAGGCTTCCTGCCTATACTGCCAGAGAGGAGTCCCCCTTCCTTAACCCCATGCATTTCTAGCTCTATCTACAGCAATCCTAATTTATATCCAAGCTAAAGAAACAAACCACAGCCTCAGCTACATCAATCATTAACATAACAGTGGCCGATAGCATAAGTGCACAACATATATGTATCTGTTTGTCAATAGGACTGTAAATATCTTTTGGCCTTTTTTTTATTCTCAATCAGCAGAGAAACAAGCCACAGTTTTGAGGAAAAATTTACTACATTGGGGACTTTCTCAAAGCCTTTTACCACTGATTACAGAAAAGGTTTGTGTCCTTTTCTCAACTAGTTTTGACTCTGTTGAGCACAAACTGAAGGGCAGAATGGAAAAAAATGAAACAACACCTGGGTCACCGTATCTGCTCAGGGAACTGGTATTAGAGTCTACTTTCATTTATTTGATATTGGAAAGGCGCTCCGCTCTAGCAAAGGCAGAATGACATCCAGTGGCAGAGGTTAAACCTAGAGAAATTAGAATGGGAAATAAAAGATGAATCATAGGGGTGGTTGATTTTTAAAGGATGTGGAAAATTCAAAGCAAAATCTGGTATCCTTCTGAAAACCTTGCAGTCCATCAACCAGAATTTACTGGGTGTAGTGCAGAAATTAAGAACTGAAGTAGTAGCATCTGTGATATTTAGGGACAGGATGACCACAGCAATTCTCATTCAGAACATCAGATCTGTGAAAAGGGAGTGAAGAGAATCAGGATGCCTTAAAGGAGAAAGCTATTCTGGTGAAAGACTCTGGCACCAAGTTCTGCAAAGAGATTTCACATTGCAGTTTGTATTTCTAGTATTTCCTTGATGCTTCTTAAAAATAAAAGACCAATTGCAGACCTCCCTGTGCCTTGGTACACGATGCCAGCGATACTATTGAGCACACAGTGCCACAGCAGAACTCTGAAAACCTGCATTTGGTTTAGAGCTGTGCCACTGGTATACTGGGCAAACTGGTGGCTCACTCCATGCTTTGGTTTCATCACCTATCAAGCGTGAAGGATAACCCTGATGTTGTCTGTTTAGTACTTCAAGATCTATTACTAAAAAATGTTCTACTAAAGTGATGTTACTGTTAACCCAGGAAACTCTTTCACTGGTTAATTGTAAATCTTCAATACAAAAGATAACGCTGTCATTTTTTCTAAAATAATAGGTTCACACGATAGCACTTATCTGCTTTAGAAATGAAATACCTTACTGAAGTGAAGGCAAAACCCTTTGAAATGAGAACAAAAAGCTCACTTTTTTTTCACTGCCAAATTCTTTTAATGCTTTTCTTTTATTCCTCTGCTGAAATCCAGAATTTAAAAAATTCTAAATTATGTATCTCCAGTTTTATCAATGGGCACTTTGGATTTTTTGTTTGAAAGGTTGCTCACTTGCCACCCCCTGTTCCACAGAGAATATAAAAGACTTCTGCTGCATTGATAATCTACACGTCAATTGTTAGGAATAAATTTCAGGGAAGGTTAGATGGCACATAACTTACTGGGAACCACTCTGCAGGATTGCAGGCAAGGTTACAGTAATGTCCTTTCAACAGGACAAATAACATATCCATTCACTACGAGCCAGTCCTGTCATGTTACCTCATTTTAATCAGCCCTTTTATGATATAATATTCATGTGGAAATCAGGCTAAAAATACCCCCTGCCAAGGTGACTGAAGACATAAAATTGAAAACTTTGTTTTGCATATTTTAAGATCAGGTTTTGTCCTGAAATAATGTAGCCTATTAATTGAGTTTTGTATAGGGAAGGGAGAGAATGAAAGCAAGGGGAAGGAAGGAGGAGAGAGGCTAGGAGCTATTGCCTCTCCATCAATGATTAACCAGCCCAGGCTAAAGCTAACATGATCTTCCTGCACTCCTCGGAAGCAGAGCAGTATTATCTAGCATCTTCGATTGTACTAAAACAATAAAAATTAAAAAGCCAGATGTTGGGCTTGGATGCTGGAGCACAACTGCTCAGCAGCATCCATGAAAATACAGGCAGGCAAGTCAGTCCTTGAACTGGGTCCTGGGAGGGGAGGGGGACAGATGTGGCACACACGCTTTCCCAGGAGAAGACAATATTGTTTGTGGGGATGAGCAAGGTGGGGGAGGATTTCCTCTACCTGTGATCCTCACCACACAGCAAAAGTCAGCTGTCTAGGGAGGTGTCTTTAGGAAGGAGAAAAAGTCATCTTGGTCTATTTGAAAAAGATGTTTATAAAGGAAGTGGAGAAGCATTGACTTTGTGTATCAAAGCCATGCACAGCCATGGCATTACGTGGTCTCAGAGTTATTTCCCCAATGAGTCTCATTCTCAGCTTGCTCAGTTTACAAATCAAAACAAGAAATTTCATGTTCTTCAGCCTGCAACCGCAGCCTGGTACACCAAGAGACCAGTCGGTGACCTTTCCCCACTAGCAGTCCATCTTCATCCCCACACTGAGGAGCCCAGAGACACAACCGAGCTGGCGACTGCGCTGCTGATGCGAGAAGCGGAGCAGGCACGCAGCTTGATCTTTCGTTCTCTTATTAGCTGCGCCATGCTGACAGCAATGAAAATTTGTATCTGTCAGTTTATTAAACTGATCTAAGTGAAAAGAATCATAGGGGACCAAGGCTGTGATAAGGACAGGGCAGTCTCCAGACTGCAACCACACGCTGAAGACATCCCACAAATCGTTCAACCAAGCACACATCAAACTCATCTGAGGCTCAGCACACTCATCTTCCACAGGCATAATGATACATCAATATTATCCAGGCCAGGACCAGTATTGGCAGTTCCATACCAGTGGTTACGTGAAGTTTTAAGCTGGTTTTCAAAAGGGCATTTTGTCTAGAATAACTGCAGCAGCACTTAACTTTTTGCAGCTGAACTGAAATAGATGAGGGGCAATAGTAAGCCTATTAGGACAAAACTGAGTATCACATTGCATACAAAAAATTACAAGGATGATCCTTTTCTGCTTTTTTATGTAATAATTCTAGACTACTACGTTGCCATAAAAACCAGCAAAGAACATTCTCATTCAAAAAATACCCCTGACATAGAGAATTGAACTTTCTCATTTCAAGGGAAAAAGAGCCCCTGCTTGCTATAGCCATTTTCCTTTTCCACAGGTAAAAAGGAACTATCTGACCATAGAGTGCTGCTACTGAGCTTGAACTTTTCAGAAGTGGCTACAAGGGATGTTTCTCAGGGGTCAGTACTGGAGCTGATACTGTTTCCCATCTTCACCTGGCTGATAGGATGCAATGCGCTCTTAGCAAGTTTGCAGATGACCCCAAACTGGGGAGGGAGAGCTGTCAAGGTGCTGGAGGATTTTGCCGTTCAGAGGGATGTTCAGAAGCTGGAAGAATGAGCTGCCAGAAACTGCACAACATCCTGCGTTTGGGAAGGAGTAACATCAGTACAGGTGCCTAGACATCAGTGACAGCTAAATGCACATTGGATTGCTTTCCTGAGAGCGCAGTCTGCAAGTTAATTGGAAGTGATTACTCCCCTCTACTCAGCTGCCTCACCTGGGATATAATGTCCAGTTTTGGGACGCCCCCAGTACGAGAGAGATGTTGACAAACTGGAATTAATTCACATGGTTGGGGGCTGGAGCACACAATATGTGTGGAAAGACTAAACAAACTGGGAGAGGAGGCTCAGGGGGCTTCTCACCATCAATATCCCTCCATAAAGTGAGCTTACAGAGAAGACAGGGCCAGATTTTTCTCAGAGGTGTGCAGCAGAAGGACAAGAGGCAATGGTTACAAGTTGTAGTAAAGGAAATCTTGATCAGAGACATGGAAGAAAAAAAATATACATACAAGGAGAAAGTGCGGACTCTCTCCTTGCAGAACTGCAAAACTTGCTGGAGGCAGCTTTGAGCAATCTGACCTAACTTTGAGGTTAGGCTTCCTTTGAGCAGGGGGTGGGACTACATGACTTCCAGAAGTCCCTTCCAACCAAAAATTTTGTATAATGCTCAATATCTAGGTCTGTACTCATGCACTTGTTTTTTGGTTTTTTTTTTTGTGATGGCTGTTACAGGAAAAGGCAGGCAAAGGAGAGGACAGAGAGGGGTACAACTTATACTTGCCACAACTTATCCACATCTTTAAGCACTCCAGAAATGGAGGGATGGGAGGAAACCCAAAACCTACTGCTCATTAAAGAAGAGGTGGCCTCCCTGTTTCTCCTGGGTTTTTTTAGAGAAAAAGCATCCTCAGCTTCCATGCAGCCAGGGGACCTCAGTATGACCAAAAGCAGCTGGTTTGTTGAGACTCTGTTGCCAGTTTTTCACCTGGGGGAACTGAGAAATAAAATACAGAAGGCAAGAGCAAGCACACAGAGAATTACAGACCTACTGTTCTTCATAACAGCAACTGTGCATCTATTTCATTGTGTCATGCTTGAAAACTAGCACCCCTGCTATGCATCCTGCTGCACACTGTAAGCTTATGTGCAGCGATATTGCTTTAGTAGCCAAACAATTTTAGAAAATCACTCCTACTTTTCAAGTTGAAAAAAACAGAGATCGAAGAACAAGGTGTTTTCTAGTGTATTGGGTTTGCATGGCAAGGTTTTGGTAGTGGGGGGGGGGGCTACAGGGGTGGCTTCTGTGAGAAACTGCTAGAAGCTTCCCCTATGTCCGATAGAGTCAATGCCAGTCAGCTCCAAGATGGCCCTGCCGCTGGCCAAGGCCGAGCCCATCAGCAACAGCGGTAGTGCCTCTGGGATAACAGATTTAAGAAGGGTGAAAAAATGTCGCTGGGGCACAGAAACTGCAGCTGGAGAGAGGAGTAAGAATATGTGAGAAAAACAGCCCTGCAGACCTCAAGGTCAGTGAAGAAGGAGGGGGAGGACGTGCTCCAGGTGCCAGAGCAGAGATTCCCCTGCAGCCCGTGGGGAAGACCATGGTGNCCCGTGGTGAAGACCATGGTGAGGCAGGCTGTCTCCCTGCAGCACATAGAGGTCCACAGTGGAGCAGATATCCACCTGCAGCCCATGGAGGACCCCACACTGGAGTGCGTGGATCCCCGAAGGAGGCTGTGATGCTGGAGCAGGCTCCTGGTAGGACCTGTGGACCCATGGAGAGAAAAGCCCATGCTGGAGCAGGTTTTCTGGCAGGACTTGTGAGCGCACGGGGGACCCACGCTGGAGCAGTCTGTGCCTGAAGGTCTGCACCCCATGGAAGGGACCCACGCTGGAGCAGTACATGAAGAACTGCAGCCTGTGGGAAGGAGTCATGTTGGAGAAGTTCGTGCAGAACTATCTCCCGTGGGAGGGACCCCACACTGGAGCAGGGGAAGAGTGTGAAGAGTCCTGCCCCTGAGGAGGAAGGAGCAGCAGAGACAATGTGTGATGAACTGGCCGTAACCGCCATTCCCCATTCCCCTGCGCTGCTGATGGGGAGGAGGTAGAGAATTTGGAAGTAAAGTCAAGCTCAGGAAGAAGGGAGGGGTGGGGGGAACGTGTTTTTAAGATTTATTTCACGTTATCCTACTCTGGTTTGATTGGTAATAAATTAAACTAATTTTTCCCCAAGTCAAGTCTGTTTTGCCTGTGACAGTAATTGGTGAATGATCTCTCCCTGCCCTTATCTCAACCCACAAGCCTCTCATCATATTTTCTCTCCCCTGTCCAGCTGAGGAGGGGAGTGACAGAGCAGCTTAGGTGGGCAACTGGCAGGGTCAACCCACCAATCTAGGTAATGGTGACACATTCCAGAACTCATGGTTAGTGACAGAAGACTTTATGAAGAACAGCACATAGACACAAACCTGATCACAAATAGAAAGCAGTATGTTAAGTTTTATTTAGTTAGTCCAGATAATAACTTCACCACAGGCTAGTCTGGGGAACAATGGCTCTAGCTGTGCTACAGGTGAGACCTCCTATATTGCACTTTTAAATGTAAGTAATTAAGCATCTGCATGCTTTGTTAAGTCAACAACCTTTTGACAAAGAGAAAGATTTACTCTAAGAGCAACAGAGCATGAAAAGGAAAAATGTTTTTGTGATAATGTATTATTTTCAGTATTTTGCCTCAATAATACTGCTGTCTTAATGACCTCAAAAAAGGCTTAGCAGAGAATTTACACATAGCAAAACTATAAAGTTTTCCTAAATTTAGACTATCTGGAGTTAGATTAATTACTTTAAAATATTGAAGAGAAAAGCAAAATCATTGTGGAAATAGTCACTGATAAAGTATGGGGAAGGACTGCGCTCTGGCAATCCAGAAAGTAGAGTAACAAAGGAACGGTAGCTCTTCAAGTATTTGTGCCCCTTCTCCTGAGACTAACTGAGATAGTAATTTGGGTGGCAAAAGTAAAATTACTTTTCCTTTTTTTCATCACAGAGTCACTCACATACCAGAAAAACAGCACTTATTTTATTTTGGGCTTTGAAGAAGTTCCTGAGGCATTAAGGTGATCTATGAAATACACATTCAGAAAGGAAAATTAAAAAAAACCCAAACAAACAAACACCAAAACCAACAAACCAACAGTTTTAGTACCTTGCAGCATCCATCCTCAAAACTTGAAATGAAGTAAGAAGCAGCTGAATTAAGAGTTGGCCATTTCTTTGCAATACTTTCATTTTTATGAAAGATAAGTCCTTAGCAAAGAGGCATACCTAAATGTCTTTGATTTTTGATCCAAATTTAGCAACTGGAATTTTTACAGAATATATGATGCTATAAAGCACCATATATATAGGTCTTCCACACAGGGATCCCTAGTAAAAAACTCCTAAAGAGCCAGTTTGAAAACAGCAGTAAGGAAATGAACACAACTTCTTCATAATAACAGAGCACCTGAATGGCCCCCCAAGGAATGCTATTTCTATATAGGTAGCAGAAAATGGAAAGAAAAATCAAAGTATAAAGATGAAATGAAAAGTTTCTGAGTTTTTTATTGCATGTATGCAAGCTATCATAACTCCTTTACTAATTTTAACTGGTGAGTCAGAGACGTGTCATTGTTCTATTGACTAATCTGCTTGGACCATCAGAACAGCTTTAGTTCTGTTATTCACTTACTTTGTTAAGTGATAAATTAGTTGCAGTATTGCATCCCTCTCCACCTCCTCACCCCTTTTTTTTTTTAATTAAGGTGTCCAGGGATGGAAAGCTTTCATTCAAACCAGAGAAATTCTTTGTTTTTTTCATCTGTGGAAAGACATTTCTGATAACTCATCTCCCTAACAGTAGTATCAAAGTGAGCTGGAAATTTAGGAAGAAAGATAACATGAACATTTTCAATGACCTCCACTAGGAGACTAAAATTAGTGCAGTTCTCAAGAACTGATGTTGTAGCACTGATAATGTCTTTAAATTGCTTGGGTGAAGTGAAGCAATTAAAAAAAAGGGCAAAAGCATGGATGCAATTCCTTCCCCTGTGCACTATTTTCTTTCCTGTACTTACATCACACAAAGAAGTGTGATGACTTTAATTGAAACTGAAGGATTAACAGCACCATAGAACAAGTATTTGTTACTAAGGAGAAAGGATTTGTGAAGGCAAACCAGTCACCATCAATCCTAAAACTCTAGCCAACCCCAGTTACACATGCAGTCCTTGTTGACACTCCTTTGTTTCAGCATTAGAAGGACTCATCCTCTTTCTAACATTATCAGACAGGAAAGTTTCTATCAAAGCTATAAAAAGTAATGACATTATAAGAAAACAGAGTCCTATTAATTTTTCCACAAGCTAAAATAGGCCTTTGAAGCACAATCCAAAATTAGACACAGTAGGCACAACTTTAATCCATAGCATTCTGCGCCCCTACAACATACCCAGAATATGAAGAAAAGTATCCTAAAATCTTAGAGCAGTTACTAGCCATGCAGGGGAAAAACTGGCAATGCGGGGTTCAAAAAAAAAGGGTGGGGGTGGGGGGGAGAAGAAAACCTCTTATTCCTGAAATGAAATTTTAGAAAGCAAATTTTTCTCTTTTATATTTCCTGCAGAATTAGCTCTTCAAAGGCCATCTTCTTGCTCTTTGGGTGACCTTTCCACTGTTACATTTCAGTGCCTGCCCCGAAGGATATCTTCTTAATAGCTTGTTAAATGGGAAGGGAAACGTGCAACAAGCAAAACACTCCAAAATGGAGGCACCTTCTGCTTCAGTAAATGCTTCGAAGATATATAAACTGCAAAAAAGGCTCTCTTATTTCCAAAGGCCAAAGATATTTATAGAGTGGTTTCTATCAGCGTGTCAGGAAACTGGTTCCTGCACAGCAAAAGAAAACTAAACAACTGAGGGTTTCATTGACTGCTGCACACGTTGTCAAAGAGAATATCGTTATCAATACAATACCACTATTTTAAAATATACCAATAGTGGCCAATCCCTTAACATCTTTGAACACAGCCTGACATTTAATTAGGGATTTCAGAATGCAGTAGGAGAGGCTCCCCAATCAAGCATTAAATTAGACGATTGGTTGGGAACATCTTTTAGTATCGCTATGAAATAATATGCTGATCCCATCCACCTATAATGAACAGAAAACCCACTTTTTCAAAAACATACAGAAGAAATTTTCTTTCTTATCCTCATTTTTCCTGCAGTGAGAATTTGGATATGCTTTTTCTCATCTAACAATGGTTCCCTTGGTTCCTCCCCTTCCGTGGGACACAGCAAACTTGTAAGTCTCTTTTGTCTAAAAATTTTGTGCTGTATTTGCTGCAAAAGACACCAAATTAACCGTAATTAACTGTTAGACTGCATTTCTCATGTATCTTTTCTTTTGAAGAAGACCCTGGCAAAGATTAACAGGCAAGCAGAACACTGCTTACTATTTTAAAGGCATTTTAAGGAGAAAAAAAATCAAGCTTTGACATTGGAACACTGCTTTAGTTTGAAAGTTTATTTAAAAAATAAATCATTGGGAAAAACAAGAACACAAACCCCCAAGGTCTTTAACATACAAGATTACTAACTCCCCACTTGCATCTCTTCTGATCTGTTCAGTAGCAGCAAGTGCCTTGTGTGGTCCCTTCTGCTCAAGTGTGCTTGACAGGAAGACTGTCAAGTTAAAAATTACTTTTTTGAAAAGATAACTTAGAAAATAATTAATTCCCACAAATCACTGGGACAGCGAGGGAAGAGAAGCAGGAAAGGAAAGGGGAAGAATTTACCACCTTGCACACTCATAAAACGGAATACTTAGGAACAGCAGGACAGTAAATTTCTCCAATTTCTCCACTCATGTTGCTTTGTAGTACAGGAGCACCAGGCTCGCTAAGCAAACCAGAGTTATGAACCCCAAGACCTCTGCAGTTCCTCTCCAGCACAGCTTATCTGGCAGTGTGGCTCCCCTAGTCCAAGACACACGTCAGCCTAAAAGCAATGTGGTACACCAGGCAATTCCCAGCCAGTAGGCTGATGGTCTCTACAAACCCATATTCCTCTTGAAATTGCAAAAGAGATAACTGAGGTGAGGCAATACTGATAGCAAAAGTTCATCTTCCTCTTCCTCATGCTCCTACACACTTGGTGAACATTCAGTGAAGAGCCTTGACTCACTAGAAACTTTACTGGCAAGCTTTGTGGCTTCAAATGACATTTCTTTCCCCTTTGTTAGATATGTCTATCAACTAAAGCATTATATTCCACCTAATGCCTTCATTCACTTAAACATTATCAGTTTAAGCTTTAGCTCTCAACCTTTTGACCAGACTGTAAAATAAACTTGTAAAGATTATTTCAGTCTCCTCTAAATCAGCTCTGGAGTGAATGTGGCTTCCAACAGGAACTGCCCATGACAGCTTGCCAAATAATTAAGCATAAATGTAGTAGTAATCACCAAAAAAGTCACTTACTAACTTATTCAATTAATATTACTTTATTTATTAGTTACTGCTGAAGTATTTGTGAATGTAGCTGCAAATAGTTTATTGAAAGACATTAAAATCCCTAAGAAACATTATTCACTTGAGTGACATGCCCATCCTACATATCTTAACATCTTTATGTTAACATTGTCACTGAGCCTATATATCCTTTTGAAAATAAAACCATCTTCAGCTTTTGAGTTATAGCTCTCTGCACCTATGTGATTTTATACACAACTTTCAATAGTTTGAACTTGGGCTACAGATTTTAGGGTTTTCAATGTACGACCTGACACACAATTAATAAAATCTACATTTTTTACTATTATCCTTGTTTCAGACACATACTGTACTTAAGCCACTGATGTACTGGCAAGCAAAAGCAAGATTTTTAGCACTTAGGAGAACATACTACTAGTACAAGGAGACGTTTGCTTGCAGGAAGAAATGATCTAATGTAAACTAAAAGGTTTTTGAAGAGTAACACAGTTTAGGTTTCTAGTAAAACATAAAGCTCAGGTTTTGCGGTCTGTGACAGAAGTGCTGTTCTACTAGATTTTGCTGCTGTAATATTTTGATGGGAACGTCATCCTGCAGCCACAAGATGAATTATATCACCTACAGGCCTCGCCTTTGGATGGGCATCTTGATCATGTCCTGGCTGATGGACATGGGTACCCTGCTCCAGAGTCCTGGTCCCCCCAAACCTAAACCAGGGTCCTGTTGGAGTGCACCATGGCTCCCTGTCTTTTTGTAAACTGATTATTGAGAAATTTAGAATACAACTTTACGACAATCATAAGGTTTTAAATTTTTATTAGTCAGGAAGCATTTGAAAAGGTGACATTTTAAGCCTCCATTTAAAGCTTAAATGTAGACACAGAGATTGTCAGAGCAGAGTTGGGCATTTGGAGGCTTAGTAATGACAATATGCTGACTTTGATCTTTAAATGACCAACTGAAAATCACTACCAAGCACCTCTACGACCCAGTATGAAAATGCTGAGATGTTTCAACGCGGTTCTGTGTGAATCATCACAGAAACAATTCTTACATACACCCCTTCAGTATCACCTCAGCAGATGTGAAGATGAAACCAAGACAGGGATCATAGTGACTTCTTGGCTGTCTGGATTGCAAGGTCCTATCTATGGCCTAAACCTGTGCTGTCAGGCTTCCTTTACCTGCACCCTTCTCATAGTCCTGGATTTGTTTAAAATGAAATCAACAATGACGATGATAAAAAAGGCTTTTCTGTTGTACTTGGCTTCCAAGGTAGAAAAGAAGCACAAAGAAAGTGCACTTCCTTTATAATGCTGCGGGACTATCAGAAACCATTCACAGCATGTATAGATTGTACATCTCCACAGTCCATACCTTTAAAGCCCCATCTGGACAGTTTATTTTATCTTCATTTTTAGTGCAGTATAAAACCTTGTAAAAACCAATCCCCAGAATGGGGATACGAGGAAGCAACGCAAACCACCTGTGGATAACAAGACTTATTGTTTAGACTACAGAGAAAGGACAGAAATGGAAAACCATAAAAGTGATCCATGAGATTAAGTCTGTAAAAAAAAACTTATTCCTACAGGAAATCAGGCTTTCTTCACATACAGTGTATTTCAGTGTGTGTAATACCATTCTTAAAAAAAATTGGCTATGCTGTTGAGCAACCTCAAGTGATTTTTTTGGGTTCAGTTGTACATCATTTCTGTTCATCATACAGATGTTGGAAACACAAGCAGCACCTACCCAGTTTTTCAAAGTGTCAGTTTTACTCTGGTAATTCTTTCCATCAAACATACATGACTGCCACACAAATACACCTCACCAGGTCATGAGGCCTGAAAAGCGAAACCAGAGTTTTTAAAAAGCTCTCACCACCATATTAATGACCTCTCCTCTCCCCAAAAGACCAATCCTCTACCACAAACAGGAGACATGGTGATTAGGGCATACCTGAAGAAAGAAAAATTCTTACTTTTCTTATTATTTGTGACCTCCGGCTTAAATTTTACCATATTAAGAGAAATGCAACACAGTGGAGGAACTAACTGTACATGCAAAATAAGCTCCCATGATTTACTGTAAAAATTTTGCCTTCCTTACCCCAAAATGGTACCCACTATTAAAAAAATAATTATGATTTTATGAAGAAAAATAATGTCATTCTTTCTACCTGCAGATACCCCAAAACTCAGTTAAATTAATGGAGTTATGAGCAGAAATTCAGAATGCACAAGAGTTTGCAAAGACCAGTTCAGAGATGAATGAGGAAGATTGCTTCAGTGCTCATTTATATGCTGCATTTTAGTTCATGTCTTTCTCTTCGAATAGTCACAGGCACAGCATTCTCTTTCTTCTGACTTTATTAAATTTTGCTGCTATCAGTTTTCCATTACTTTCCTCTCAGGCATGCTTTTAAAGCCAACTAATACTGTCACATTCTAGCAACACCAGACCAAGATCAAAGAAGCTTGTATTTATGCCATATAGTCTATACAATCCAAACTTATCCTCCCAGTGACAGTATCAAATCATCACACAGGGAGACAGAGGTTTGTTGAGAGAATGGGATGTCACAGGAGGATTTTAATTAGCCCACTGGAAAATCCATTCTCAAGTGGTTACAGAAGAGTGGAAAGATAATAGATATGAGACACTGGAGATGGATTATATCAGTTTTTCATGAAATTCATTCATATTTCAGTTCCTCCTTGCATTAAAACTGAACAGTCTTGCAAAATTTACTGTGACAGCTGTCCCCATTCACAGCAGTAGTCTCAGAGATGTCTCACCCAAATGCCCGTGCCAGGCCACAAGCACACAGAAGTAAGAGCAGCTTTGATGAGCAGTAAGAGAGCTCATCTTTGTCATCTCCCCTATTTTCTTCATTGTCACAACTGCATCTCTTTTTTGGTGTTTAGATGATAGGTTCACTACATCTTCTCTGTTACGCATGCATGCTGTGTCTCCTACCATAAGGCTGGGAGCTCTACAATATAGTACACCAGAAAAAAAAGTGTTTAAAATGGGGCATTGTGATTAAGACTTATAGTAAGCATTGCACTATAGCCCATAATTACTGCTCGCATAGGACTTTTGACTATACAAAACCAACTTTATGAAATGAGGCACTGGGTTACCAAAATCATCTACAAGTGGTAGATGTTTGTTAGGTAGATACTCTTCCACTGTGTATTTTAAAAATGTTAGGATAGAGATAGGAGAGTATTCAAAGGAAGAAACAAGTATTTACATAACTGATTCCATTTAGGAAGGAAACATATTCAGAGAGCACTGGGCAGAAGTTTGTTAATCCCCTGGCTGAATGGATAGAAGACTTCAGTTTCCCGACCTGTGTATATAATTGCCTTTATTTGCCACTATAAAAGTTATATTAAGATTCAATTCAAACTTCTATTAAAATTCAACCAATCATGACATCAAACACCACTGTCTGAATTTATATAGATGCCTAAAGGAACAGATAAAGGCTAAAAAGCATTATCTCCTCCAGCATTAGACAACAACAGCCTGTCAGAGTCAGTTCACAAGTTTATCTCATAAAAAGTTCATCCCCTTGGAAAGGGCAGTTTAGCATGTGAAGAGAGCAGAGGAAGAGAAACAACTCAATGTAAGAGAACACAATAATTGACTGGGAACTTCTAAGAGGTAAAAAAGCAGGATTCTTCTTGTTCCCTCCACTGACTAAGCAATGGCTTACAGAAATACCATCACAAATCATTGGTGCAGCGGGGATGTACAGTAAGAGGAATCCTTCTAGGTTCGACATATCCCTGCAGAAATGTAGAATAAGCAGCAAAGTCTGTCATAGTTCCCCACATCACACATGTTACTGTATCTCCTCCTCCAAAACTTCTTACTTCTTACAGGACAATGAAAAAAGAAAACCATAGATCTTCTGGAAATCCAAGAAGTTAATTTCTCCTCCAAGGAGAATTTATATAGTTCCCCTATTATATATTATATTAGACAGTCTGTCATATAGTTCCTCCCACCCATCCACAAACCACCACTCTAAAATCTAGCTGCTTTTTATAAAATATGCTTGTGGGTACTGTTTCTTGAAGAAGATCCTAATGACGGTAGAATTTTAATACAAGGCATTGCAGAGAAAATACAGTGATATCAGGGAAAGAAGTCTGACTCTCTTCTCAGCCTCTCAGAATATTGTTATACTAGATTTAAAGACACCAAGGTCAATGGCTTTAGCTGTACAGAGAAATTACTACATATTTGCAAAATGAAACAGAATTCTGATTAGTAAGGAAAGGAAGACGGGGCTAAAAATGCTGCCCTAATGCCAACTACAGAGGGATGGTAATGAAGAACTGGTCTCTGAGCATGCTGAGACACAGATCACCTTGCACAAAGTCCATCATTTGAAAATGTGCACCCATCAAACCTCCAGCACTGTGGAGCAGAGCATACCATTTCTCTCAAAGCTGCCTTTGAAATGCATCTTCCTATAAGGAGAAAAGAGCAGAAATATCATCAGCTCTCTACAACTTACAGACTTTCAGTATAAAAATGATTGTTTCGGGACTTTTAACTATAGTCTCAGCATTTTTCATTATAGAAGCTTGTGGCCAATTGCCCCAGTAATGTCTACAGAGAACAACCAGTAGTCCCCTGGAGATGGAGACATTGGAGAACATCAGAAGACAAAACTGCTCTTCAAACTGGAGAGTAAGCCAGGACCGTGTGTCTGAAACTTGGACCCAAACACGTAATGAAGGAACTAGGAAGAACCTGCTACCAGAAGGGCCCACCACAACAACTATCATATTACGAACTCATGCCTAAACTGAAAGGAAGGAGTCCCTAAAGCTGATGTAACCCAGGGAAAATGGGAAGAACCAGAGTGCTGAAGCTCCCTGAGAAACATGTCAACTAAGATACATCAATAACATCTTACTCTGCTGCAGGTATGAAAGCCTGAGATACACTAAAGCTCTCAAAGTGCACTTTTTATCATCCTTGTACATCTTTCAAGGTACAGACTACCTGGAAGGTGATGGAAGGAGAGAGGCAGTATAAGGAATGCCAAATGTGCTCCTGGATGGGTAGACCTGCTATGCAAACCCAAATACTGCCGCTCCCTTGTTCTGTCAGGAGGCCTGGAGTGAGAGGAGAAAGAGTCCTTTAAGCCTGGACATCTTCCAGTCAGCCAGAAGATATTATAGACCCAGATCTATATACCTGCACAGCCCAACTGTAACACCATGCAGCCAGATCTGGGGCTTTTTCTCCATCCAGTTGACTGTGATTTGAGAAGCCCAAGTTGCCCGCCTAGAGCTGAAAGCAAACAGCCTGGATAAAATGCACAGGCCAGCTTGCCCATGGAGAGAGTGCAGCCTGGCAGAAAGAAAACCTGGAGAACCAATGACTTGCCCTGCTGCCTTGGAAGCGACAGCACATGAAAGCCCTTTGGCTGAGACCATAAAAGTAAATAAGAACTGAAAGGTCATTGCCTACCTCTTGTTTCCTCAGCTGGACGCCCTTCCACCACAGGCACAGAGTATCTGAAGATTATTTTGCCTTACTACTGAAAGCTTCTACCTCTTCAACAGCCTGTATGCAAACTGGCAAGCAGACCACGACTGAGCTGCAGGTGCAGACTCCTGACGTTACGGATTATTAGGTTTCCTCCTGTTTGTTTTCCATCTCAGCACTTTGTAATGCTACCAATTAAGGGCTAAATTTATAATGGGTGCATTTTTGTAAAAGAAATTTACTCAACACTTCTCACTTGTAATGTGATTATTTTTTCTTACAGAGTCCTAAAGTGTTTTACAAAATTAAAAATTACAGCTAGCTCCAAGACAGAAATGAAATACTGAAACCTATTCTAAGCAGCATGGCATCAACCACCAATTACTGTAAAAAACTATCTATTTAATATGTCAAGCCTAATTGTGGTAGCCCACCCAACACTTCCAAATAAATAATTAACAGCTGAATTTAGGAGCATGAGGTAATCAAATTATCCACTGCTTATGAAACGTTAAAAAAATATATTGGTTTTACTTCAAAAGAGGAAAGCCTTTGCATAAAGAGCATGCTATTTCTGAGTATGAATGTATATGTATGTGACAGGAGAGGGAGAAGTTGGAGAAAGAATAATTAATTATTTACTTTTAGCCCTAATTTACAGAAATTCAGACAGACAGCTTATACAACAAATATGCTACTGGTAAAACAGAATTTAAGGACCTAAGAGAAAAGTGGGAAAGCAAGTCTGAGTCTCTGTTACTACTCTGATACGCATTTAGTTGCACCAAGGAAACTTTAAAACAGTTCCTGTGTGGTCCTATGTAGGAAACATTTTATACTGTGAATAGTTAACTATGAATTTAATTCTCACAGCATCTATTTTTTCTGCGGAGTAACACACAAGTCTATTCTCATTCTCAAATTGGCTTATGCTTTTGGATCAACAAACCAATTGGTTATTCCAACAATTCAAATTTTTTTTAAAAAAGACCTATACTGATGTGCAGAGAAGGAAAATCACCTTCTCAAAATCCTGAAGTCACTACTTGGGATAGTAATGGTATCAAGTCCTATCACCTATCTGGATTACCAATCTTCCTTATAAGAAGTCACATTAAAAAAAAACAAAAAACAAAAAGGACAAAAGGCAGGGCAGATTCATAAGATACTGCTGATGTAGCTCATGGTTAAATGATGCTTTATGAAGTACACAAAATCATTAGATATAGAGCTCTGCAGATCCTGTGAGGTTTGTAAGTAATGACAGATCTGACAGTGGTTTGTTGAAATACTGAACTTTGTGGTTTCACTCACAACAGCTTTACAAGTCAAGCTTGCATTTTACCACCCTTGCTAATACTGGTAAACCTCTCTCTCCCCCAGGTATCAGCTACAAGTGTCTGAAAGACTCATCTTCTCTCTTCACTCTGGCAGTGAGCTATGGTCAGGCTCTAGACACATCTTTCAGCATATTACATGGATTGTTCCAAGTTTCTACATATGTTTCTTCCAGGTTTTGTACAGGTTCTCATTAAAGGCACCTAGTCCTATTTTTATCAGGATCGTAGCAAGAGGCAAACACAGCACAGAGCCTGCATTATTCTTCAGTAATATCCCCATTTTCCTACTCACACATATTGGAGTCAAAAGTCTGTTTAAGTGCATCTCAATGCTTCTGGATAAAGCAAATCCTGAAGGTGTCCCAGGAAGCACTGAGTTAACCAGCTGCCTTCTGAATGGGCTATCTGATTCAGAAGAGACAGAGTTCTTACATGGTTCCTAACTGCACTATTTTGAAATACAAAATCCTCAGACACATAAATAACATCCTAATTTGAAGAATAAATTCCATTAGAAGCAGCTGGAAAAAAAGTTAGTTCTGACTAACTTTTATGAGTAACTGAGAAGATACCTGAACTATTCTTAACATTCATTCTTTTCTCGTTTTTTTCCCGCCACAGAAATTGTTGTCACTGCCAGGTTAGGATGTCACCTCTTCAAGACTGCAAAAACCTGCTTCTCTCCAAATACTTTCTCTAATTTCCTTATGTAATTTCTTGGAAAGGTGCATTCAGCGTTACACTCTGAACACTTTTAACAGACCAGTGCCAAGCAATTACCCATTATTTCCTAATGTTCCCAGTTTAATCAGATTTTTTTGTAGTAGTAGAATACAGAACTGAAATAACCTGATTTTCACTGTAAGACTCTTTTGAAATACTTTGCAGGTTGGTTTCTCTCAAATTATCACCACCACCCAAACCCTTTTATGCAATGCTGTTGGCTTAGAAGACCAAGCATATGGAACAGGCTACTCACTCGGGAGGTTGTCTTGGTGCCAGTGCATGATGCAGGCAAGAAGAGACAAGATTTGCATTTAATTTTTTCCAAGAAGTTCGTAACTGATCCTCTCCTCACAAGTCAGTATTTGCAGAGCTGCTCTTACCATGTAAAAGTGAACCCTTGATATTTTACATGGATAAGAATGTATTTTAATTATGCAAAATAAAAAACTACAGCAACAGCATATCAGTGGATTAAGTTCACCTGAAGTCTTGGAGTTACATTAAAGACTTCCTAATCTGTCTCCGTAAGAGAGGAGAATTAACAGAGTTTTTTGTAAGTATTACGTATAGCAATCCTTTACATTAAAAGACAAGTAAGAAAGCTCCTCTCAAAAAGATCATAAATAGATTGATGTTACTTGGCTAATTCTGTTTAAGTATCTAAGATTGCAAGCTGGACTTTATTAGGTGATGTTACTGTTACTGAGCCATGGTTACTGTCAACCTGTCTGGGAGAAAAAGTATAAAAAAGATCAAATGTCAGTTTTTAGAAGAGGCTCATGAAGGAAATATTGCACAGAAATAATATTACAGCCCCTTATTTCCTAGCAAGCACAGACATAATAATAAATAATGAGGACAGGGGAACTGTTAAGGACAACACAGACCACTCAGAGAGCTGGGTTCATTCAAAAAAGCATTACTGTGATACAAACGCATACGAATGAATACATCTGTATTTCTTCAAGTAACAAAGGTTATTCTTACAGAGGGGAAGACCTGCCATGAAAATCAGTAGTTTTTAAAATTATGTAGGAGGGTTATGATACAGATCCATAAAATCATGAGTGACATGCAGTAGGTGAGCTGGGAATGAATGTTCACAGTCTCTTCTATCAGAAGCGGCAGAGGAAGTCAAACAAAAGTAGCAGATGGCATGCTGAAAACAAAGAAAGGATATGCCTCGCCACACAATCCACAGTTAAACTTTAGAGTCTCTCGCCAAGCTAAGTTATCAATGTAAAAGGTTTCCTTGGGTTCAAAAAAACCTGGGTAGACAAAAGGATCGGAAGAGTCATTGAGATCTATTAAACACAGCACCACTGCTTCTTGGGTGAGCCATAAACTGCTATGACAATCGCTATGAATTGCTGTGCTAACTTTATCCTTATACCATTCCCCAGTATCCACCACTGGGTGCTGTCAGAGACAGGATCCTGGACCAGACGCATCTGTAGTCTAACCCTGAAAGGCCATTTCTATGTCCCTGCATGTGAATAGTCACAGGAAACAATTAACTTCCACTTCTAATGACATGTTGCATTAAAAAAAATTGCAAAATGCATAAACAGGCAACAAGCAGAAAGAAATAATTTACTTTTGTGTTTGCCATTGGTAAGATTAACCCTATAACCAGAATGCTGTTCTGGTGCCCCTTTTGAGACAGAATGCAGAACAATAGGGAGGCAGAAAAGAGAAAAAAAGAAAAAAATAACTGAAGGTTGGAGAAAATATTTTTCAGTGACAGACTTAAAAAGCCTAATCTGTTTAGCTTGTCAAAAACATTGAAAAAATTACTTGATTAGTGTCTAAGTAGCTCTACAGAGAGAAAATGAAGAGCAATAAAGGACTCTTTAATTTAGTGGAGAAACATGTTACTGAAAGTAACGGCTGGAAGCTGGACCAGGAGAAGTTCAAATTAATCAGGGAACGGGGATTACTCCCATCCTGACTTCTTCATATGAACACCAATGCCTTTCTACAATCAAACTCCAGTTGTGGAGCACAACATATTAGTAAGGAATGACAGATAAGCTCCCAGAACATGGGGGAGATCAGATTGAACGGTATCTTTTCACTGAAGATGTTTGTAGATAGCATGGACTCAAGGATATCCATTTGCAGTGGTAGTGGGAGAGAAGGGAAAGACAGCAGTGAGCTGAGGCTTACTATGTGATAAGAGAGAAAGTCTGTTGTCAAAACTGGGGAAAGAGCCTGACAAAAAAGAGCACCTAGCATATGTGAAGGGCAAAGCTCGAAAGCCTGGGTGTGAGGATGAGTGAAGGATGTGAAGGGTGAATGCAAATAACTCTAACTAAAGCAATCCCTGAAGTGACCCAAGCAGTGAATGACGAGAGAAGCTTTAGCTGGGGCAACTTGGGTAAATAAGGGAATATGGGGAACTAGTCCTTCACCTGAGATAGAGATGCAATCCCTTGTGATTTTCAGTATGTCCCTACTCCTCAGTCACCTTCTGAAGATAAACAGTGAGGGAGGATAGGAGTCTGGGGTAACACATGCTCATAAAGATGTCCATGGAAGACAGAGAAGACAAAGACAAAGCATTAAGCCTAAAACAAGAGCAGAAATTATAGCTTTTCTAGATACCATAGACATAAAATAGATGACATCTGAGTTGTTTTGGAAAAGCAGGAAGTCTCTGTCAGGGATCTAATTTTATTGGGTCAAAATAGCCATTAACAACGAGTTGTCTACAGAAAAGGAGATCAGTTCTCAAGGGTTTTCCTTATATATAACACTTTATAAAGGGACATCAAATATATATTGGCTTGTATTGAATGTAAAAGGGAAGAGAGATCCAATCACAGGTCTGCAAGAATTAGTTTTTCCATCTTCTCAGACTCAGAGCTTTTCATAAAACTGATTCACTGCTCACTCTCTCACATATTTACTCATTTGGCAGACTAGTTTCCCCAGAAAGCTATTTCAATTCAACAATGCCTGTACAGCAGAGACAAAAGCTGGTAAACAGGGAACGATGGATGTTCGCTAATATAAGACAGTGTGAGAATGGAATGGCAAACACCTCATCTAGACTTCTTCAAAACAAATACAAGAATATAAAAATATTCATTACCAACTAAGAAAGAAGACAGCATCGAAAAACAAATGGGAGTTAAAGAAAGCCAGGGAGAGCAGTCTGAAGACAGAGGTGACGTGGAAGCAGGGATGGGTATGTCTGAATTTGTGCTACCACAAAGATGCCATCCCTTGGAAGTAAAAAGCAGTACGTTAATCTCTGTATCACGCAAGAGACAGAAGTCGAAACCAGTTTGTGGCTCTTGCAAGCAAAGCATGGGCCTGAAGGCGTTGCTGCTGCCCCTGCTATGCAAAACTTAAATTACATCCTCTTATTCCATTACTGTGCTGTGTTTCCTATATAATTTTATGTCATTTTAAATAACTATCCCTACTGGGTCTCCCAGAAGGCTGGTCCTTGGACCAAGAGATTTCACTAACAGCTGTTTCCTTTGTTTTCCTGTTCCAAATATAATCATATTGCATGTACTTATAGTTCCCTATGCAACTTTGAAGAATTTCTGTGAACAGCTCAGCAGTGGACGGGGTGAACTGGATAACATACAAGTCCTTCTCCAAATTTCTTCCTTGGCAGTGACTGGTAACCAAGAACAGACTCAGGGAAAGAGAGGACCATTAGGCTTTCTGAAGCTTTGTTGTGTGAACTGGAGATTGTCAGATCCTACACCCCAGTCCACCTCACTGCCCAGTTCTCTAGTCTGTACTTCATCAGTTTGTCTATGAGAATGTTATGGGAAACAGTGTCAAAAACTGTTGTCCTGAAATCCAGGGTTGTGAACCTACTATTTTTCTCATCTCCTCAGGATCCTGAACTCCACCGTCCCGTGGTCACTGCAGCCAAGGCTGCCCCTGACTTCCACATGCCTGACCAGTTCCTCCTTGCTTAAAGGGTCAGGTCCAGGCAGATTGTGTCCACCCGCTGGCTCCTTGATCAGCTGTGTCTGGAAGCTGTCACCAATGCACTCCAAAAGCCTCCTGAATTGCTTGTGCCCTGCTACGTTGTCCCTCCAGCAGTTTTTGGAGCAGTGAAGGTCCCCTATGAGGACCAGTGCCTGTCCATGTGAGGCTTCTTCCAGTCATCTGAAGGTCTCATCTACTTCTCCCTGATCAGGTGGTCTGTATGGGGACCCCCAGCACAGCATTGCTTGCATTGGTCTGCCCTCTGAACCTGACCCATCAGCTCCCAGCTGGCTCATCATCAGTTTATGTTTACATACTTCTGTCTAAACATTTTGCACTACTTACGGGTTTTTTTAAAGTTTGGTATTAAAACAAGAGAGTGACAAAGTGCTCTGGTTTATCTTCCTGATTTAGCTACACTGCTGCTTCCTAACTGTAGTTGCAGGGACAATGTTTAATCTAAGTCAGCTTAAATTGGAAAATAAAAATAAAAATCAAAAAGGCTGCATTAAGAAAATATTAAGAAAATACTTAGTAAGGAGTGGCTGGAAATATTTGTTACCAATTGATATTTTGGAGTTTCCCTGGCCCTACTAAAGTTCCTTCCTCTCTCCCAGGGCCATTCACTGTGAAATCAGCACATTTTAGATTTGCATTTCTATAGCCAAAAGCATGCTCATAAACTTCTTTATTTTCCATTGCTTTGGGAAATTCTGCAAATAAATTGTTGTTTTAACAGTTTGCATGAAAACATAGCAGTGACTAAGATCCATTACACTCCATTTCAAGCCCAGACACCTAGAGAATTAGCTAAATGTGCACAATTTACCTCCTACGTAAATGAAGATTATGGTTAACTCTGCTGAAGTCGAGTCACTGTAAGGTAAGATAAACTGGAGTAAAGTCTAAAGCATTCATTTTAAAAAGTAGGAAATACATAAAATAGAAGCAAGCAGACCACAGGCTTTCTGCTAGAGAGCACTAACAACCACCTACATAGAGAAAAGTGGAGTAGGTGTGTGTTGGTTATTATTGATATAATTAGGATATGGTTTAAAAAATACATTTTTACATATGAAAAGTTGCATATTAAAAATACGGAACAGCAAGTTATGTCATTTTTATTATATAAGTGAAAATTAAGGTCACACACCTGATGTTTTTCCTGTAGATAAATCTCACAGGACACAGAAGTTGAATATTACAGAAATTGATGTTGCCTTTAAAGCTATAACTTCAATATTTGATACCTAAAAGTTGCAAAAAGATCAGAGGTTTATCTGAAACAAGAGACTGCTGAACCTTGCTTACTTTTTCTAAGGTGTTTTCACCTAAACAAGGTAAGTTGAACAAAATAAGCCATTTCTTTCTCCACTCTCCGTGTACATGAAAAAGCCTAGGATGAGCTCTGAAAGTCTTGTACTGCCAACAGAAAGCAGAACTGGTAGGGTGTAATGGAAAGGGCTGAAAGAGAGATAGGTGGGGATTAATGGAGGTTAACAGATGAGCTCAGGGAGCAACGGCCAGCTGGCACTGAAGTGGATATGGTAAAATGTGACAAGAGTGGCCTGCGACTGGTGCCAATTAAAAGAGATGAAAAACTGCTGGAAAAAGAATCAGGCATTAATTTAGGAAGCCTGACTGTGAAGCAAACATACTCCGAGCTAGGAATGAAACTATGTCTGTGGTTAATAGAAAACACTGTAAATCTTATTAAGCAGGAAGTGTAAAGAGGCTTTTCTCTCGTTTTGTACCTAAGAGTCTGAAAATCATTGCGTTATTAGATTAGCTTACAGAAAGGTAGTCATTCAATATCCCAATCTTATCCACAGGGAAAAAAATTGTTGAAAAAGTAGATTTATAAGAACTACTGATGCCAAGGCCTATAATTGGAGAAAAAGGATAGTTTAGCCCAGAGTTGGGCTAACAAATGCTAGCCCAGGGAACTCAGACATTGAGTTCAAAGGGGATTATAAAGCTTAAGAAAAAGCAGTACTAGTCAGCCATAGCTCAGTTTTTTCCAGCATTGAGACAAAAAGTACTTGGAAGTGCTGACTGCAATTGTTCATACTCGCCATACACTTGCTGTCTGCCCTTAATCGGAGTCGAGGAGTAAACGTTCATACCTAAAATCAGTTCTCACTCCTTGATCCAAGTGGGATTGAGCAGCTGCCTGAAAAGAAATGAATCAAGAAAGCAGTTCACACTTTCAAGATTTAGTGACATTGCTGTAGTCAAGGACTTGGGAGACCCAGGATTCATTCCCTGCTCTGCCACAGTACTCTTGCACACCTTGAGGCATGCCATCAATTCTCTCCCCTTGCTTCTCAGCTGCACAGCAGAGATAAAAGTTCCTTCCTAATTTAGGAGAGTGCTGTCAGCCAAAAAATTGGGGGTGCTCAGACATAAGCACATTCTAAAAAGTCAAATCTTAAAATTAAAAATTCAGGAAAGGACTTGTATTGAAAACAATGCTTAAGCACAAGCTAAACTTACAGGCTTATTTAAAACACTATGGAATAATAAAAACTTGAGGGCATTTAAATTTCAGCACATTCTCATGCACTGTCCTAAACACAGACAAACTTTTTGAATACAGTGAAAGCATGTTATTTAATTCCTGAAGACACACAGTTGTCAAAAGAAAAATTAGCTGAAAGGAGTCAGGAACTGAACTTCCAAACTAGTCTGATTTAGCTAGCGTAGCAGAAACAGGAACCTACCTGTAAAAAAAAGGGTAAAAAACTTTTGATTTCATACAATTTTGGTACCAAAATTCACATTGTTCTCTAAACTATAAATCAATTTACCACCTCAGTGTAATGCAAGCTAAGTATTTCATACTTAAAGCAAAACAAGCATAGTCTCAACTGCTGTGACTCACTTGGATGAAACAGAAAAAAAGATCATACACTTAGAATAAGTTTTCTAAGCCATCAACATATCATAACCAATCTGCTTTTTTTCAGTTGTTGAAGGATAGCCTCAGCAACCAGATATCAAAATGGAAGGACAGTTAAATATTTTTCCATCCACTCTTCACCCCTGAAATTTAATCTCATATGCTACAAGCCAGCCATGAAGGTATTAGAGAGCTTCGTGTCCATCACTTTTTAATCGTATGTCTGTTGGACTTGTAACTACTTGTAGTAAAAAAAACCAAAATCCATTGAATTTATCTCAGCAGTATTTTAGAGGTCTTTTTGGCTATTTCCTATATATCAGCAAACATTCACTACCAGGTTGTTTGTCTGATAGCCTCGATATCTTAGTTACTTTTATTCTTTTCAATGTTATGCTTCGCTTTTGGTTAGCAGTGCTGTTTTCTAAAGCTCTCTGTAGCATCGCACCTGAACAAAATGGGGAAAAACAGATGCACTTTCAACAATAAGCTAGCAAAGAAGCCTTAACCAAATTGTTAGACTGCTTGAATCTGAAGGGTTCACAGATTTTTTAAGTGAGTATCACAGCATAAGCTCTGTCCAATATCTTACACACAGGCAGTACCTACTAGCAGAGACATATAACATTTTACACTGCATTTACAGTACAGGATTTTTAATTGACTTCAAAAGATGCTAGTTCAAATGCAGGATGCCTGCACCAGTCTCAGTGGGGTTTTCTCTTGAAGACATCAGTACAAGCCACTGATAAAGTCAGAAGGCACCTCTGTGTCCACACTTAACATGCTACATCATCGGTACTTACTAAACAAGCTCCTGTAGTGTCAGGATATGGAACAATACTATATTTCTAGTATTTAAACATAAAACATCCTTCCTTATCTACGTACAAAAGAGGGGGGAAAAAAGGCCAGTATGTAGTTTCCTTTTGTTAATACCACCCTTTTTAAGCAAAAAGAATATATTCTCAGTTGAGAAGTAGCAGCAAGTTTTTGTTGTCTCCAATTTTTCTTCACGTTCCTCTTATTTCTCATTACCCAGTCTTTGATGATATTATACTTATTGTGATTGATACAACTTAATAGGTTTTCTGCCAGTTCTGGTGAATTAAGGACACACATGAACAATCTCTCTATACCATTAATGTCACAGATACTTGATTACAATTATTCTTATATTTTAAAGGAGGTATGATAAGCTGTTGGACAAAGAATCCATACACTACATAACTTCATGTTGTAGAAAACATTGGAGTTTTTTTCCGATTTCCTTCTATATGCTGTAAGAGGCTGATTTTCCTCTGCTGTGTCATTCTCATTGTTTAGGGCAACAGGTTCTTTCATTATTAACAAAAGGTCTGAATCACCTGAATAGTCTGGAATAGTTAGCATCCCCACAAAAGAGATTTTGTGGAGATCCATCCAGTTTGTATTCCAAAACCACAGGATTTCAAAGAACTTTTACCAGAGATAATAATGACAGTTATGGAACAAGTTTTAATGTACTATCTTGGGATAAATGGGAAACCTTCTGGTACACCCTAAAAAATGTATCATTGAATCAAGAATGGTAATGTCCTGGTAACGGCAGCTCGAGAACATTTTCCCACATGTACCTCCAAAATTATTAGTCTTCCTTCAGCTGTCATTTACGTCTCTATAGTGCCTACATTGCATTCTTTATCATGTTTATCTTCCTTGTAGACATAGATGGACACCATAACTATTTAAGGTATAAAGTGAGGAGTTACTTTCCTCTAAGATCAATTACAAACTAGAGGAAGACTTGGAGGAAGAAAGAAAAAAAAGTGCCGTATTTGTACATGCCCTGAGCAAAACAAAAATAAAACAACAAAATGCCATGACTTGTTCATACAAAATACACACGTTTTTTCCTATAGCACTGCTAAGGCACCTCTCACCCTGGTAGCTAATTGCCAAGAGAAACACCACCAAACCATGTTGTCTGAACAAGAAGAAATGGTTTTGGTTCACTGCCCAATTCCACCCATTTGCCTAATCTCATTGAACTACTGATTCAACTGATACCAACTTTTGCAACTTGAAAAGGTCATACAGAAAAATGCTGCCTTGTACAGATGCAATGGTTGTTAACAACCTGGATCCCTTTTTCATAGAATCATAGAATCATAGAATCATTTAGGTTGGAAAAGACCTTTAAGATCATCGAGTCCAACTGTTAACTATGCCCACTAAACCATGTCATGAAGTGCCCTGTCTACATGCTTTTTGAATACCTCCAGGGATGATGACTCCACCGCTTCCCTGGGCAGCCTGTTCCAGTGCCTGACAACCCTCTCAGTAAAGAAATTTTTCCTTATATCCAATCTAAACCTCCCCTGCTGCAACTTGAGGACATTTCCTCTCGTCCTATCACCAGCCACCTGACAGAAGAGACCAGCACCCTCCTCACTACAAGCTCCTTTCAGGTAGTTGCAGAGAGCAATAAGGTCTCCCCTCAGCCTCCTGTTCTCCAGCCTAAACAACCCCAGTTCCCTCAGCCGCTCCTCACAAGACTTGTGCTCCAGGCCCCTCACCAGCTCCGTTGCCCTTCTCTGGACATGCTCCAGCACCTCAATGTCTTTCCTGTAGTGAGGGGCCCAAAACTGAACACAGTACTCAAAGTGCAGCCACACCAGTGCCAAGTGCAGGGGGACCATCACTTCCCTGCTCCTGCTGGCCACACTATTTCTGATACAGGCCAGCGTGCCATTGGCCTTCTTGGCCACCTGGGCACACTACTGGCTCATATTTAGCCGACTGTCAACCAGCACCCCCAGGTCCCAAAGGCCTCAGTGCTTCTTGGTTTTGTACTTTTTGCTTCAAATGTGTAGCCTAACATCTAACCCTAAACTGATCAGAGATGTAAATCAACATATCCTCCTGAAATTCACCTAAAGCCACAAAATTCTTTATTCAAAGAAGAAAAATATCCTAGCACTGATTGCAAGTAACTCCGTAGTGTGATCAATTGGCCCATTAGTGCACCCCAAGGCAGAACTGCATCATATCAAAACGACATTTCTTCCATAATTTTAGTTCTATGACCACCAAGCCTGCAGTTAACCCTTTCAGTCATTTGCTCATAGTGTTTATCTAGCACTTATTTTCACTTTCTTACTAATAAGTTGACAGCATGCTGCAGATAAATTGATTCACACAGCTACACAATTGATTAATTCCAGCTGGAAGGAGATCGCTGTTGCCGTGCAAGTCAGCAGGAATCTTGATTTTGCTTGCTTTCCTCCTCCTCTCTTTTTCACAAGCTCAGGCAGAAGGGAAATATGCTGGTTTTGTCAAGATAACTTTGGGAGGGATACGAACAATTAGCAGGGACATAAAGTGCATTCACAGAAAAAATAAATAGAACAATCTTGTGTGTATACACAAGGAAGTAAAAAGATTTAACATCTAAGCCTCTCTTAAGGACCGTTATCTGTAGTGTGCCCATTCCAGAAGGGAAAAGGACACTTGTTGCAAGGTCTTGGCAACGTCAGAGGAGTGGAAAGAAAGCAGGATGACTGTCAACCATGTCCAAACCTCCTTTATGTGCTTCCCCATACATACACACACTCAATAGTCTCAGGTAAGGAAGCTCAGGAGCCCTTGTCAGCTTCACAGCAATGTGGTTTTCAACATAAATTCTACATCTGAGAAAATGAAAGAAAAGTAAGGAAGCCTCAAACAGAAAGTAATGATATGTAGAACTTATTAGGGAGTTAGGAAAAATTGCAGCATGCAAAGCAATGGTTTCACTGAGCTCTCTTACAGACGGCCTCCATACATCCTGCTTGGAGTTTGAACGTGTAAGGTAACAGGAATTAGCATGAAGCCATGGTAGATCCCACATCTGTATTTTGAGTCAGATTATTAAATCTGGGGCATATAGAAAGCTTGAATGAAATCAAGATTCGAAGTCATAGAAGAAGCCTTATTTTTACATTTCCTAACTCCTTGAAGATTTGATATTGCAATTCAGTCTTAACTTTCGTGACTTAACATTCTTTCAGTGTCATTTTCAGAAATGATAAAGCCGCACATTGACTCCAGCAGCAAACTGGCTTTTGGGTGTCTCATCAGCAACACGTTTTAACAACGCATCAAAGAAAAGCTGACCAAGAACCTCATTGCTGAGAGTTATAGCTACACAAATCATGGCCTCACCTTGAAAGTGTCTTGGATATAAGAAACTGAAATTTTCCTTCCATCTGCGGAAACTGAAGTGGTCACATTATAGCTGAGGATCCTGGTGCCCCACTTCAGAGAATAAAAGGCTTCTTAGCTGTGCTTAAGTAAAATGCAGCATTAGACTGCTCTGGTATTTTTAATGACTCAGAAAAACTACCAAAGGGAGTTCCCAAGTAGTAATGCAATTTAGTAGACTAATACTCAATTGTACTTTGAAAGAAAGCCATCAAATTATGTCAGGATAAAATATGCTGAAGAAATATTTGTAATGTATGTACACAAACAACTGACACAAACACATTTAAGCAAGACTGTCACTGGAGGAGATAGTGTTTGGGTTTAATTTCAAACAAAACCTATTGTGGGGGCTTGATGCGTCCATACACAGGCAGAAGCTTTTGGTGGTGGGAACAGAAGGCAAAGAAGTTTATTGGCCATAGGGGCAAAACAGTCATCAGTGACAGCCACTTGCAAAGCTCTGATGTTTCTAAGGCAGGAGTCCATACTTTCTAATACTTCATTCAGTTCTCAGATTTGCAGTGATTTAAATCTTTCTTAACTGCTTTCTAATTAAATCAAGATGTTATTTTTCCCACATTTGCTCTGCTTTAAATATTTGGTTAAATACTTTTTAATTAAGCCAGGATATTATTCATGTGAGAAGTCTGATACTTCATTAATGATGTTGGGAGCTGCTTTTCTTTCCTAAGGAACAGTCTCAGATCACAAGACTTTCAAAACTATAACCTAAAATCTGAAAGTCTGAGATTTATTCCCTCCCTGTTGATCTTAATAAATAAAATCTAAGAATTTTAAAATTTGGTGTCTGAGGTAAAGAAGCCTTCCTTCTTCAGAATACCATCTCTAAAGATTACTTTCTCATGGAAAAGCTGTAGAATTTCTGAAACTCATGTATTAATTTTCCAGTAATCAAGCTGCACTGAAAATAGCAATGAAAACTGACATTTGACAACAGTATCAACATTACATTATTTAGTGCTGACATTAAACAAGTAATATCTTTTGCTGCCACTGCAAAGCCTTATGTTGCATCTATCAAGCACTTTTCAGGTTCTCTATGCAGTCAAAATGCTAATCAAGTTAAATAGTTACTGGGCACATCCTGATTTAACATTTGCTTTGATTTCAGTACCTGCAAACTCCACATTCAGTTATTAGAACTGAAGTTCAAAGTACTACATGGTGTCAAAGGAGAGGAGAACAGAGGCCACAAGAACTCAGCTCATTTGGACCCAAGTTAAACAAAAAACCCAGAGGCAGGGAGATGAATGTTAGGCCACACAGACTGCCCATTTGCAAGATTAAATAAAGATAATGGAGTAACTATATTTTTTTTCTTCTGCACAAATTAAGTCAGCCTCTAATCTCTGAATACTACTATCATTATGCTACATTAATATGCAATACAATACTTTTTCACTATTTTGAAGACTCTGCAGGAGTCTGGTGGTAAATATTTCATTTTACAGAAGGCAGCACTGAGAAAGGGATGGCAAGTAACATGCTCTAGACCACACAATAAGACAGAAGCATCTATTAAGGTAATTGCTTCAGCCTCAGGATATTACAGCATGTTAATGTTTCCCAATGAAAATTCAGTCTCAGCCCAAACGCAGCATGAAAACACAGCGCACAGCCCTAGCTCCTGGACAAACATCGCAAATAGTATTCCGCTTAGATATCGGCAGAAACTGCAGAAAATCCAGTGGCCAGTGATGCCTTTCTAGCTAAACCATTACATTTCTGCAGGCTCTCCAGATACAACAGCAAGAATCTGCACCACCTGATTGCAGTATAATGAGCTATTAGCACCTTCACTATAGTAATTTACTGATAAAACGTGGCACAGCACAGCACAGTTGTTCAGGGCTGTAAATGAAATTCCTGCAGTTGGCAGGTGCTACCATGACCAGGCTATCTGCTCCTGCAGGCAAGTATTTTGCTACCCTGATTGTTAAACTCTATAAACCCCACTGGGGAAAGTCACGGCCATCTAAGCAACTCCTATAAGGATCTCCATCTATTTTACAACTAATTTATCTGTTCCCCACTGAAAAGTAACACCATGCTTTTAACTGCAACTGTTTGCTTGTTGATCTCAAAACACTCTCAAAGTGTAAGAGGAATCCTGCGATGAGCCAGAGCGAAACTTATCGTGTATAAGAGGGCTTGTTGGGGAGGTTGTTATTGCACTTGGTCTAAGCACCTTTTTTTTTCCCTCTAATCAATGTTCATGTAAAGAAAATAGTCAAACATTGAAGACAAGTGTGTCTAAATATTTGAGATAATCTCACATATAAAGTATTACCAGTGTTTCTTCAGTAGGCTTCAAATAAGAAAAGGCAGCCTGAAGCCAGAGACATGCTAATTAACGTATTTAATGAAGACTGAAGAAGGGAAAAGGCTACTACGAAGTGCCTCTCACTGCCACATAGTAATCCACTGTCCAGCCACAAGAAAGAAGGAAATAAAATCTCAGTATTGCCCAGAGGATGAAGCTAAGGCTCTGGTTGAGCGTGGGACAAAGAACAAGTTGTATTTTGGGGAAAGGTGGAGAAGGCAGACAAAATCCATTCTGAACTGGGAAAAGGAGATGCCGCCTGTCATGGTTTAACCCCAGCCAGCAGCTAAGCACCACGCAGCCGCTCACCCACTTCCCCCCCACACCCAGAAAATCGGGAAAAGAACTAAAGCTCGTGGGTTGAGATAAGAACAGTTTAATAGAACAGAAAAGAAGAAACTAATAATGATAATGATGACACTAATGAAATGATAACAGTAATAATAAAAGGGTTGGAATATACAAGTGATGCACGACGCAATTGCTCACCGCCCGCTGACCCGATGCACCCAGAAGAACCCCCAGCTGCAACGCGCCCGTCTCAGTTCCTAAAACGTCATATGGTATGGAATACTCCGTTGGTCACTTTGGGTCAGCTGCCCTGACTGTGTTCCCTCCCAGCTTCTTGTGCCTCTGCAGCTTTCTTGCTGGCTGGGCATCAAAGGCTGAAAAACCTTGACTTTAGACTGAACATTACTTAGCAACAACTGAAAACATCAGTGCGTTATCAACATTCTTCTCATACCTAGCTCAAAAACATAGCACTGTACCAGCTACTAGGAAGACAATTAACTCTATCCCAGCTGAAACCAGGACACCGCCTTAAAACCTAAGAGAAATAGGGAAAATCAGTGTGACTTAGAAAATCTCTCTGACATTTGGCAGGGAAGGAGAGCTCCCTGGGACATTTTGTAGCAGTGGATAAACACAAATATGCCTACGTTTGTGAAAATAAGAAATTAAGATTCCAACTGATTAAACTGATTCGCCTCAGGCCATTCAAAAGTTTCACAACATCTGGATGTCCATCCTGAGACCTCCACCAAAAGCCACCTCTGCATGGGAGCCTTCTCCTTTGGCTGTCAAACTTGGTCTGTAAGATCAACATAGCAAAAAAATTTTTTCTGATCCTGATCCACATCATCACGTACCCAAAAGGACAACTCTCCCTATGAAAGGACTGATACCTTGATTGGTATTCCTTACAGCTGATCTACACTCCACTGATCATCTTACTTTCTCTTCACTAGGAAAAAGGCAGCAATGAAAGGACAATGCAAAGAATTTGTAAGTTTGATGCCATAAATTTTTGTATTCCTTTCACTTAGATTAAGACTTTATCCAGGATCCAATGCCTAAATATTATAGTCTAAATAACCGTGACATTTTGACTGGAATATTCGAGGTCATGCTGCCTTCTTAATAACTATGGAATAAAACATATCAAATACAAGACCAAATACAGAAAAAACCTCCTCACTTTTTGCCAGATCCACTCTTATCTGTCACAGATATAAATAAAGTGGAGATGGGCATTTTCTCCAAAAGAAGCAAAGAATAAGGGATCTTTTTTTTTTTATTTTGGAAAGGACTCAGAATTACAAATCTGTGGCTCATTCTTGAACTGTACATTCATGACATTCTTTCTTTTCCTGATATTTTCAGAATACATTAGCTCAGCAGTATCTGTAGTTTGCAGTAGCAATTAGCATCCTGGGGAGTCAGCCGCAAATAACAAATTAATAAACAACGTAGAATTAATCAAGTGTAAAATTAAAAATAAGGAGGAGCTTGCATAATCTTAGAATGGCAGAACAGCTAAGAGAAGCCCTTGCTCCAGGCAAGGATTAGTCTGTCAAAATTATGGTCAAATATTTAACCACACTTCTTTTTCCTTAACGGTTTATGAAATTAATGGAAGTTTATTATATAATTAAATAATAACTATATTATGGCCTGCCTAACAAGTAAATTGGAACTGTAATGTCCTCACTAAACTTCAAGATGTCCTTGCAAGTTTTTCATTTCAGTAAGAGAAGGTACAGGGGAGATGCTCTTAACCATAAATGTGTAGGCAGACAAAATAGTGGACAACAGTCTATGGTTTCTGGGAATGAAATCCCAAAGCACAACAGTTCCTAAATGTAAAGATACAGCAGGAAGGTCTTCTGCCATTACACTATTAGATTATTAAATCAACAGCAAGTAAAAATCAGCACATCTATTATTTTATACACATGAGATGGAAAGGGGCAATGTGTGAGAACACAGCACAGAGCTGCAATCTTATCCTCTGGTTACTGAAACCTGCACTTAATTAAATGAAACACCAGGATAACTTTAGTTTAACCAGGCTTTTCTCAGATAGTGCCCCAACATCACACCTCATTATCACATGCTGGATATCATGGATATCAATACAGCAATTGAACCAGGTCCCACATGGAACTGCAGTGGGAGAAGAGGATGGACAGAGAGGAGAAGGCAAGGAGGTCACTTGTCTCATTTACTTTTTCTTACAGTTAATGGCTCACAACAGAAACTAGAACCATATTTCTGAAATCCCAGTCATGCTGCTGCATTGAGTGACAACACACTTCGTAGTCTGCTATGATTACATGGTAAACCAGGCCAAAAACATTGGCTAGCCCTCTACCTGGCTCTGTACCGCAGTCTCTGACTGGAAGGCAATTACAATGCATTTCCACTGATTCTTCTATTATTTCAACTATTCCTATTATCAGGGGTATATTTTCATTGGCTATAACTTTATTTATTGTTCCTAGTCTATGACAATCAGGAACGAGTCCTCCTTAGGGAGGATATTTTTAACAGAGCTTAGCATGAAACACACCAGAGCCGGGGCTACAGCACTTCTGACCAGCAGATTGGCTTCCCCAAGAACACCAAGCTGAGAGATGTTTTACTATCAGGACAAGTTGTAGGATTTGGGAATTTTTTTGTGAAGCTTACTACTATTTTATGTAACAGTACTTTAATGAGCATATTTATAAGGAGAAAGCCACTAGGAAGAAGAGTCCATGAAGTCTGCTGGGAGGCTTGCTGTGGTAAGTCTAATTTACCTAGGAAGTGCAGAAATACTGACAAAGAGAGAAACTTTAAAAAAAAAAGAGAGAGAGAGAGAGACCAAAAAGAACAAAGATACATCAGAGACAGAATCATATAAGCTTGTCAGAAAGGCAGGTAACATTGTCTGTCTTCGAAACACTTCTACTCAAGTAGACCTTGCAAACTTACAGGAAAACTCAGTAGTGCAAAGTTACTTACACCCTTAAACAGTGGCAAGATGAGGCTGTTATTGAAGTGCTATGATCTGCTTTGCATTCCTATTTAAAATAGTTTCCCTTTAGAACATCCTATTGAAAGGAAGAGAAGGGCTCTGAAGCATTATTTTCCTTACATTTGTGAGAAAAAGCCTTTGTACCTAAGGCTGGTCAAGACCCACAGTATTTCAGGATGGCAAAGCCCTCTTAGATTACCGATCTCATATGTGAAAGCACTGAGAACAATTCCACAATAGCAGATTTAATAGATACAGCCTTAAAAGAGAAAAATCAAAGCAGTGTTTGAACATCTTTCTTCTTCCCCATGAACACTAAAACATTTACTAATTAGACTTCACAACCCTCCTCCTGGCTAGGAAACAATTATCACTACCATTTTATAGGTTGCTAACAGAGGAGATTTTCTCACTTATTAGAAGTGAAAGGATCTCTATCGGGCCACACCATTACTCAAAAGGACAGACGCCACTGCAACCTGAAGTGCCTCAATCCACTGGGTGACAAGACAAGGTGCAATTAGTTATGGATTTGCTCTGATCAAAGAGAAATTTCTAAGGGACTGCCCTACGACTCGATGTGCCAATATCTCTCCTCTTTCTAACACCAAAATTGCAGTGAAAAGAAACAATTTTCTACAAAGTAAGTCCTAAACACAACAATGCAGAAGCTATTTTTGCAGCTAATGCTCAATGTTTCGTGCCGCCTCTTTATTCTTAAGGCAAAGGGTACATATTTCATCAACCGCAAGCTGAGAAGTGGATCTGTATACAAAACGAAGAGATCTCATGCTTTAACATACAGGAAAGCAGATGAGTCACTTTAAATTATAATCAATGGTAACAATAATCCTACAGCTAAGTCTTGAAAACTGAAGAGATATTTCCAAAGTACTTTCATAAATTTTCATAAGGGACATTTCTACCACTTAAACTAATACAAAGCAAGGGATCAATATTACAAGAGTTTCTGTATTTGACAAGGGAGATTTGAAAACTTTCCACTTGCTTCTGCGTTTCAGTTCAACCTATTTAAATTCTCTCTGTTCCCACTGTCCTTCAGCCACATACAGTAATTAAATGAAGCAGCTCTAATTTATCTAAATATTTGCAGTATTTTATTATTTGCACAATTTTATGCAAGGTATGTATCTTAATAAGGGTATTTAAAGGATATTTATGAGCTAAAACAGAACTGATGGAGAGCTATAAATCCACGTCAGTCACGAGGAGGTATTTTAATTTCGCAGAGCCTTGTACTGACCAGGCCTGGCTTGCCAGGAAAACTCAGTACTGGGCAGGTGCTTCAGTTCTTGGCTACAAAAATACTTCATCTTCCTTCTCCTCACATTTCTTTAAGTCTCCAGCCTTCATCTTAAATCTCTGCAAAGTCTTCAGAGAGCAAAGCTGGGCTGATGGTCAAGTCAAAAGCCTGCAATATCTGGAATATCTTGTCACTAGAAACAGCATAAAACCTCTCATATATTGCTAAAACAACAACCTTTCACCACGGACTGCTCCACTCAGTACACGTTTTGCACGGCATTTGGGACATGACACAAAAAGGCAGCTGGACCATCTCATCTGCAGCAGGGAGCTCACCAGTGCCAGGGACGGATTGGTGCTTTCAGTTCAACTGTCCGTGCTTCAGTCCATCATCTTCTGGCCAAGACTGTGATACTCTTATAAACAAGGAGACAGATTATAAGCTAACTTGATATAGTGTACTGATGGAAATGACATACATGGAAACACATTTTTTTCTCTTTTGGCTATGTCTCCTAATTTCTCTGCCTTCCCCCTGTCATATGTTTTTTTCTATTTATTCTCTTCCATATGCTTCTATATAATAGAGAAAGCACAAATAAACTAAGAAGTACAAAAAAGAAAAGAGACATCTCTCTATAATTATAAATTTTGTTGTGCAATGCTTTCTTTCTGGTAAGCATTTGGGGAAACAGATTTTATGAACAGGTTCCATTAACAATAATGGGACAAGTTTCAAAAGTAATGCAAGCTGGTGTACTTCAGAAGTGCAAAGGCTTCAGGCATTTTTTTCTTTGCTCTGCAATAACTAAAACCACTAATCTAAAGAGTAAAATCTGCAGCCTTCCAGCCTCCTTTACGGTGTAATATAGTGGCCTTTGCCTACTTTCACAGTGACAAGTGCCTATACCGTAAGTCTTTGCCCAGGCATATCAATGACATAGTGTTGCAGGGGAAGAATATACTGTACCGCTTCTGAAGCAGTGTCAATTTTTTGGTCTCTAACACTGCTGGTTCATTACCTCTGTATGGTGGTCACTAAAGCGCTCCAAGTAGACAAAACTACCCAAGAAAAGTTAACCACTGTCAAAAACCACAGTTCATTTGGCATAAGAAACACAACACAGGAGCATGCAAACTATCAGCACACCCCAGCTTAGTCACTTCCACAGTTTGAAATGACAGATTGCCAGTAATAGATTTTAGCTTGCTTCTCATTAGGGAATTATTTTGGACCCCATGAATGACTCGTGAAGGAGTAGGTAGGCACCTACATGCATGGGGATTCCTCAAGCCAATAGAAAAGATAACCTAGAGGTGTTCACAACCCTTGCTGCAAGCAGCTCCTCAGTGTATCATTTACAAAAAATGTATGATAGCAACCCCAAATTATGATTTCACAGGCTTTATTTAAAACATGGGATCTGTAGACGTTCTCTCCAAAACACCGTTCCAGAGAAGAAAGGAATTAATAGTTCTTAGCTAATAGGATTAAAGAAACCATTCTAATCCCAATTTGTAGTACAGGGAGATTAACATGATATGTTTTGATCTAGGATCAAGAATCTGATTTCCACTGGGCTTGCCCCATTACAGAGCTGAGCAAGAGAAGCTGAAGACTGCACCCAGACCACTGCCTGATGAACCCTCGCCATCCCTGGGGCTTGGAAACAACCCTACGTATGAACTTCACATCAAACTGCCATCAATAGCATGAATTTTCCTATAATTTGGGGG
>VYZV01015912.1:0-19126 GCA_013401275.1 Pandion haliaetus | reverse complement strand
GAAGGTTTTTGTTATTTAACATCTATTTATATGAAGGAACTGGAGAGAGAACAATAAGCCACTTTCTGCTGGCTGAAAACAAACCAACCTATTGCAAATGAAACACATACTTCAAAGCCTTCTCAGTGTTAGACAGCCGTGTCAACTACAGCATGTTGCTTTACTTCAGACTTGCTCAGAAATCTGAGACTGGATTTGTCCTTCCATGCCTGCTACAGACTTAACAATACAGAAAAGCAAGCACTGACTAAAGGCATTTTTATCCCACTCAGCCATGCACTTTAGAGGCTTCCTCTGAGCCCAGTTTGCTCTTATGAAGAGTTACTGATGGACTTCTAAGAAAACTCCCCATTTTCTGCGCACACCAAAGCACAGAGGTATGGAAGCATCAGGGAGCTCTTTCCCCACCTCTGCAGGGTGTCAATATTTGTTGTCTGTGAACTTCTCAATGTCATAACCACCACCAAACCCTGTCCTTGAAATCCACTGCACCCAGCACTCTTCTCCCTTCCAAGGTGTTCAAAATGGGAACTGTGTTCTTTGGTTTAAGCCCCTTTATTCCACACCATCCCACCTCTTTTATACAGTGTGCAGTGATTTTGTGCAAAACATTCATTTACCTCCACGATGACTCACCTTGTCCCATATTTTTTTCCCTCTATCCAATTAGCCTGATGATCATTTTCACATAAGAATTTGCAACCAGGCTCTACTTTAAATATGCATGGTGCTAGAAAACGCTTGTGATACCTTAGCTAGATGTATTTCAAGCTATGCATGCAAACCTACTGAATTTTGCAGTATCCGGTATACCATACCTCTGCTTTACCAACATACATCTGCAACAATCTTTTTTCCCTTAATTCTTTGAAGAATTTAACATATGGAGTTGGAAGTGCTGATTTTCTTTTATTGTTAGAACTTATTCAAGAACCTCAAACATACTCTGATGATATTGAACAAGACAGGTAGAAGCGTGCCAGCAACAACCATCACTGTAGCTCTCTTAGTAGGCACAGAGAAGTTTTCAACTATGTACTGAGGATGAAGTAGATACTGCTTTTGAAAAGCAAAAGCTTTGCTTAAGTCCACTCAGTAAATTTCAGGAATGTTATCATTAAAAATTAAAATTAACTTTCAGTTGCTTGGGCTCTATACTTCCTTTCAAGTGTTTTTAAATGCAGTGGTCTGATTTACATGAAACCTCTAAATTTTTGCTTAAGGGAGTTCCTGTATGATTGCCAAGCCTTCCTTTAAACTAATCTCTCCTCCTTTCCCTTCCACTGTTGTATTTATCATTACTGCACTTATTAATTTTTAAAGGTTGCCCTTCTTCACAAGAGCTAAATAGGAAGGAACGAAAAGGTTGAACAATGGCAGATAATATAAATTGGGCAGACAATTTCCTTCTCCATCCATATCTGCCAAAACTCAAAATACATCCCCTCTTTATGACTTCATATGCTGTTGGTCATTTAGAAGTGAAGTAATTCGTTCACTTGCATTTTAACAAACATGAGGAATGGCACATTGGCGTGGATGCTTCTTTTTAGTAGCAATCGACAGTCATCTTAGCTAGCCAAATATGCTTTTTCCTCCTTCTGTGGAGACAGAAATCTCCTTGCTGGCCCCTTTTCTACAGAGCGAAGCGATACAAATTGAGATGAATCCTGTAACTTCCAAGCATTTTGTCAATTTTGAGCATCCTGCCAGCGATCAAAACAAAATGGTTTCCTACTAGAAATATCAGCTGCTGCACTGAGCTAAGTAACTGCCCTGGTTCTTTTCCACAACTATATTGTTGCATTTATTGTTAAGACATTTAACAAAACAAATTCCTAGACCAAGCCCCTCTCAGTGGCCCCCTACAGTGGTACTTTAATACAGGTAAAGAAAGCTGAATAGTCTCAATAAAAATAACAGGTTGGGTTACTTTCTACAAACTACTGTCTTCCAGATCACGTTGTGGGCTATAGGACTCATGGTGGGATACATTGTTTGATACAAAGCAGTCACTAAACTGCTAAAGTTCTACCCAAAAGCCTTTTTCTTTCAGATGCAATCACATTTTAAGTATTAGATAGTTAAAACTATATGCTTTCTCTTCCGCCATCAGCAAACTTTCTTTAGAGGAACTGCAAAAGCTAAAACAAGAAGTAACTATTGTAATACCACAAACAAATTCTGCTTAACCCTTTAAGGGTTGAATTATCCCTTGAAGACTCTAAAAGTATGCAAGCTGTGGGTCATGGTGCACTATATAATCAAGGATATAACCTGAGCTGTAAGATCTATTTGCTTGTGCTTATTTAACAATAAGAAAAATAATATTTCTGTCTACCATTCTGTTCAAAAGCAGATGAACAACTTTAACTCAAAGTTGAAAAAACATGTATTAGTCTTCAGGAAGAAATCAGGATGGGAAAAACTTCTCCTCAGAGGGAAAATTCAGAAAGGTTTAATGCTACAGTCAGGGAATTAAGATGGAAACATTAATGCAACCCTAAACGTTAAGACTTTTGCAGTGCTTTTTGTAACCAGTGTGGATGTATTTAGGTAAAACCTAATTTTCCAGGGAAATCATAAATGCCTGATTTTTCATGAGAAGCCTGAGGGAGACTATATGTACCAGAGATAATACAGAGTTGATATCAGACACAGAACGCAATATCTTTGGATATAAATAACATGAGGAAGTACAGATGAAATTTCATCAAGTATCACCTCCCTAGACTACAGACAAGACTACACCTCCTTCTTAAGGATACGTTGAGTACCTTTCTGGTACATTTAGAGGGCCCTCATTATAGCATGATTCAAAACCATCCTGACTGTCATGTTTTAAAGCATGCTTCTCACCTGCAAGGTGGTAATGTGCTTGCTCTGGCCAGGCTTGAATAGTGCTATAAATTGCTTTGCAAAACAATACATTGTGCTGGTAGGTTATAAAGTGCTTTACAGCACAGCTTTGTATCCACAGTTTATTGCTCAGTTCATCTCTGTAGCTATGAGGCTGAATGCTGTTTGGCCCAAAGTTTACAGAAATTACAAGAGAAATCTAAAAATTTCCATGTTTTCAAATACTAAAAGGATTGATCATTAACGGAGTGCAAATATGGATATTTTATCCATCATTAACAGGGATACTCCATTATCTCAAATAAAATATTGATGTTTCCTCACTCTCCCCTTTCAGAGAAAGGTTGCAGCCCAGCTGCTTTAAAAATACTCTTTCTTTTTGCTTTTTCAGAACCTGTATGATTACCTTCGAAATTTGTAGCTATAACTCAAATTATGGATGTGGAAGAACGGAAAAGTTCTGAGCACTCTTTCAGACCCTGGCAAACATATCTTGGAAATAATAGATCAGCCTCCAAACCACCAGCTGAGGAAGTGGTAGAAAACCCATTGCTAGATCTCAAGAGTACATTAAAAATAAACCCTAAGAAAGAATTCAGCTTTCCGCAGAGGGGCCAGAATAGGCCAAGTTTTGTTTCAGAGTCTCAAAAGTTCAGTTCTCAAAAACTGATAGAACTCCAAATTTAATTACTTACATTAATATCCACTCTCTAGCCACACAAAGCTGGGATTTGCATTAGTCTCCCACTTCTCGTGAGACTGTTAACTGCTTGGCTAGTGGATGACCTGAAATACATCTCCGCCAGGCCCTCCCTGCAGTAGCACATTATACAGAACAATTTGTATATGCAAGTGTATGACCAGCAGAAGGGCTAGGGCACTCATGCAGGAAAGGAAATCCATATTTAATCCCATGTGCCACTGAGTATTTCTTTAACACAGACAAGTCTTGCTTTCGCCTCCATAACATTTTAGAGGCCAAACTTTCTTTTTATTGATCTTTTGAAGAGCACGTAAATCAGATCAACAATTTTTGTCTTTTTTTTCTGCTTCCCTCTACACAAGAATTTTAAAAAACATCATCTTCAGTTAGATACAAATAGAATTTTTCTTCATGAAAATTCAGTTTTTCATGTGAGACCTCCCCAAACTTAGTGTTTGGTATGTCTGGCTCTTTCCACCTTTCTCCCTCCCCCAACAGAGTTTCAATAGACTTGGGAAAACACCATAATAAGTTAAAACACAAATGGAATAATGTTCTCTTCTGGCCACTCATGAGAGCATTTTTGTTGGGATGATCCAGACTGACTCATGCATAAGGTGCCTCCCCAAGGAGCTTGAGACAAATTTGCAGGAGTCTGTGCAGACAATACACCCCCTTCCCAGTCCTCTCAGGAGACCTGCAGAGAAGCCCATCCTTCACTGCTGTCGACACAATGCTTTGCTCATTTCCAGGTCTAATGATTGAAACAAACGCACCAAGTGGCAATATATCACAGTATTCCTCCAGTCCATGTAGAAAGGAAGATGAGATAGAAGACTAGGACCAATGTTGAGGACAGACCAATTTTCCCATCACAGACTGATCAGCCAACACAGCATCCAGGTAGGTATAAAGTTGTTAGAAGAGTTGGTTTGTCTTTCAATTTTGGCCCTTGCGACTATCTTAACTGGAGACAAAGATGCATAGTCATGACAGTTTGTAGCAGTGGTTCATAAACATTTCCAACCACAAATTCACTTCTCTGTGCAACAAACCCACTTTCATTTACACTGCCAGGCTCCTTCCCCAATTCTGAGAAAAACTGCTCTAACAAGGATGCAACAGCATAACCCATCACATTCACAACTCATCTCTGTGATGCTGTGCTACCAACAGGTTCCCACCAGGCATAGGACGATTCTTCGAAGTTTGACCTCATATCTTCTGTGGAGGTTAAAGAGCAGAACCGTAACTTAAATTCCATAAACTGATGGAAAGGTCCTGACTCAGGGCAGAAATTATGCACATGTGTGGGAAGGCAGCACAAGTCGTCATTGGTACCTGGTTTCCCTTTTATTATTTTACAATATTTTTAGTGGATTTTTCCTTCCCCTCCAGCTCTCACTCACCATTGAATATACTCCTATATTAGGACTGTATCTCCCACCTAAAAATTAAGACCTGAATTATTTGCTGGGCAATGTTAGAGTAATTAAAACCAGGCCAAGCAGAGACAGCAGTGTACAGTGGCCTCTGCCTTTCCTGCAGCAATTTGATAACTGTGTCTGATTTCAAAAGAAAATTTAAAATTCCAAATGCAAATTTTACACACATGAAAACACCCCATGTTGATACCAATTAGCTGATTTAGATGCAGTAAATCAAAAGACAACTTCATATAAATATTTTGAACTCATTTCTCCAAGGTATGAGTAAAGCCAATGGTTCAGTAAGACTTTATAAACTTTCCTTTCTCTACCAAAGGAATAGAGTTTTATTGAAATTAATAAAGAAGACATGGCAGAGACGCACATTTTCATCTTCAGGGGAACAGGTGAGACTGTGGGAGGGTTATGAAGCTATTTTGTCTCTTGGCAAGTATTTTCAGAAATGCCTGCTCTCTCGTGTGTTAATCTTTGCTCAAAAGACCTGGGAAAACCTGGCCCTGGAGAAGGGACAGTGGGTGGCAAGGACCACCTGAGCTGGTAAGATGGATTTTATGTTCCCATTTTATTTTCCACCTATTGTCAAGCAGCTCTGCTAATGAGAAGACAGAACAAACTAGAGGAGGCAACAACCAAATTCTATGTAAGTTCATTGCCTAAATATTACTTTTGAGTTTTGTACTAACAGACAATACAATAACGGGGTGTGTTTATTTATGGAGGGGAGACTGCGCTCAGTTCAGCACTACAATAAACTGAGAGACATTGAAGTGATAAATCAGGAAGGCTTGGTAGAAACTAAAATTAAAAGTAAGCCTCACTAAATCTTAAAAATAGGATGGCTACATAAACAACTTGATGTATAGTTTCTATTGTTGTTTACAGATAATAGAGTTATCTATTTTCTCTAGCTATGAAGTGCTTTCTGTATTAAAGTACTACTGCCAACATAAAACACTTGTGAAAATTAACAGCCAACTTCTCTTCTGCACTGAATATTAATTACTATATCAACATTTCTTGCTACACAGCTTTCAAAACACCCTCTCTCCCAGGATACTTAATTTCATGCAGAAAGCAATTTTTGATCAACCTACACAAATTAGTGAATGAAGAGGACATGGTGCATTTAACTGCCTGCCTGAACTGTGGGAAAGTACTCCCCACTGTGAGTTACTAGACTTGAAATGAAAAATTAATTCAGTTTTTTATTTATAAACAAAAACTGATCAAAGGACAGATAAGAAGTGATAATGGTAGATGGCAGTGTGTTGTTTAATAAAAGCTAGGAGCTGTGAGGCAAATGCTGGACCTGGATTTAGCTAAAATTAAATGGTTTCATATATGTCATCGGAGTGGGTATTGCCAATACTGTCAAGATGGAAAAGGTTAAAATACAGGTATGAATATAAAGTTATCAGAATTAGAGATACAGCAAGTATTACATGTGAGGGGGAATAATATCAAAAAGATATTAGAAAAACCTTGAAAGCAGCAACACCAGAGCCCCCAGAGAAACAACAGACAATAATTCAGACACAGCCTTACAACTGCCTGAGACAGTAAGGTCATCCAGTTGCTTACAGAATACATATTTTAGCCCAGTCCAGACATGTTAGATATTCCTGTTCAGCACAGTGAACTTCACATCAAAACCAGTTCATACACTTCAACAGATCTCAGGACTGGAAAGGTTCAACGAGATTTCTAAGCAGAGTCAACATTAATCATTCAAAAGCTGGAGTGCCTAAATTAGTATGAAAGATACTGCAGTAAGCGCAGCTTGGCCAAATAATAATTAAATGACTACTGAAAAAAAAAACCAAACAACCCACATAAAAAGACTGCACTGAACAACTGCTTCGTTCAAGGAAGGCGGGGGCAGGAACCAGCAGAAGTGCCTGTAGCTACTGGATCTTCTGCTGAACATTTCTATATTGGTAACAGGGTGAACTAAAAACTCTACTAGTTATTTTCTCTTTTTAGGCCCTAGCCCTAGAAACATTTATAAACAGCACTAAATCTCTGCTTGTACACATCCAAGTTAAGGTTTCTGCAAAAATGCTTCCAGGATCCTAAATCTAATTTCTCCATTTCTGCTGAAAATATACAATGGTTTTATAAAGCTGCTCATAAAACACAACCTGAAAGCTCATGCCTTATTTCCCTAGCAAAAGCAACTGAAATGATGCTTCACACTGTAAATTAACTTAGTTGTTGGTTCCTTTCACTTCAATCAAATACTCAAACCTCTGTTATATTATTCTCATTTCCTTCCCACTCTGAACTGACATCAGATAGTCCACATAAAACATTTGCACAAAATTATATTGGTCAAAACCTTTAAGAAAGAAAAAGGAAAAAGATATCAGCTTTCTAATGTTTTTATCTATAAAGCCCCTGTCTTGTTCTTGATAGTACGCTTATAAATAATTAAAATATATGAACAACAATAATAGCAAAATACTTTCCTTATTAGGCTTGAACTCCACTTTCTAAGTAAATTATCACCATGATGAGCCCCTATTTATCTTGCCTGTAGTAGTACTTTATAATGATTACATAAAGAGGTCTATTTTAGGAAGGTTGTATCTTTGATCTCTTTTTATATACATAGAAATCATCTGCAACTGACAGATCCATTACACTTGCACATGATATTCTTCATCTGCAAATAAAATATTCTATATAAACAACTTAAAGAAAAATTTTGTTTCCTTTAGAAAAGTGCATTCCTGCTTCCCTCAGCACATATAAATTGAATCCATACTGTGAAAATCAAAAAGGGTATTGATTCCTTAGGCAAGCATGTAGCAGTCATCACACAGTAAGTTTGTTATTTGGATTTTTTTTTTAATCAACTGCCACATAAACACATCTATTTATAAATCCTGCCTGCAAACAATGAGGCATTTCTAAGGCAGGTACAGTTTGTGTGAATTCTCCAGAAAGCAGAGAAAGTAAAAAAGATGAAGGAGGCTTTTTTAGCTGGCCTTATGGAGCAAGCACACAGCCAAGCACTTTGAAGCACAGGACTTACTTCACAGTACCACTGAACCTGCCTTGCCTGCAACACCACTCTTCCCACCAGGCTCTCCCTCTCCCCTCTCTGCAGCCTTGTCTTACATACAGTCACTTTATTTTCCATGTATTGTCAGTCCTGAAAAAGTTCAGGCAGTTATTGACAGAATAAATTTCCACATGCTCTTTCCTTAATGTCTTCAGTTAATGCCTTAAATAGCTTGTATTCCTTTTATGCTTCACCTGACCACAGTTACAATGATAGTTACTAGACCACAGGGAAGATCTACGGGAACAAAGCTAAGATGCTGCCTTCTATCAAAATTGACCAGGATACCTCCAAAGGAAGAAAGATGACAAGACCACTGGGGAAAGGAGTGTTTCATAGGCCTTCCAGGACCAATGTACCAAAGAAGCAGTATCACCTCAGTGTCTAATCAACAAACTTCCATCAGTCTCTATGTGCCAAACAGGAAAAAATAAGGTGAGGAAAAACAGTAAGGGGAAGGAAAAGGTATTTCAAAGCAAGAAAAAGAAATACATTTCTGAAAGGGAACTACCCATGGCATCAACCACCTAACATTCACTGAGGATATTAATCTCTATTTCATGATTAACAAAGATAAACCAATACTGTGGCTTCTAAAACTTCATAACAGAGTCTGTGTATTCCTTTGGTAAATGGATTGCCATGAGCTTTTGATTCCTGAATGAGACAACTCTTATCGGTTTCTCGGAGTTTCAAAGGGAAGTCTTAGAAGTGCTGTGCTGTTTTATTTTTATTCATACCATACAAAAGACAACCCCTGATTTAAGTCAGATTTCATCGCTGCATAAAACGTGAAGAATTGTTGTTAGGACGGCATATGCTCACGTACATTAGTCCCAGTTTGATCCTGATGATCTGCAAGCAGTTTACTATGATTTGATGGACCATATTGACGAGACAGAACAAACGCTGCAAAGGACTTATTTATCTACAAATAAATATGTGTCTGCCACCAAGAACACATGACTTTGTCCAATATAAGCTCTAAACTCAAGAGATGGGGAAAATATGGTTCTGCTCCCCACTGGGGTACACTCTCTCTGCTGGAGTGTGACTAAATCTACTCTACTGGCAGACTAGATTTAATAATGTTCTCCTTCCCAAGAATGTTATAAAGCGGCATTAACATCCTCAGGCAAAAGTCTCCACACAAATGAAAAGGAATATTGTTTCTATTTTAGAGATGCGATAAAACCCTGTAGCCAGCCACCTACATAACAAGTATTTCCACTCATCCTGGTTGCTGAAAAACCACCATTCAGATCGCCTGTAAGTTTAGAATAAAGTAGTATGAAAAGTTAAACACTTGAGAAAATTTAGGATTGCAATTACTTTAGTTAAAGTACAGTCCTGATTTATCACCTGATTCTTACTAGAAATCTTTCTGTCATCCTTCCAGGATGAGTACACATGACCACACAGAAGGTTCAAGGCATATAGCAAATAATATGGATTATATGGATTTTGGAGAAGAGCTCCTTTCATATATCAAGCCCTCAACACCTCAATGAGACAAAATCCATAACCAGTAGCATGGAAAAAAAAAACACCAGAAAGAGAAATCTAAAAAATCACTTCAGCACTCACAGTGCAAGCACAAGGAGTCAAAGGAGCAGACCAAAACTGCACTTCCCAAAATCCTTTAAATTCATCTTCCTGTTTTGGATCTCTCTGCTCAACTACCAGAAAAACACACCCTTGAGCTCATTCACAGAAACTTTAGGCAAAGCTCTGGTTTTATCGTTAATGTGGAACATGAAACAACAACTCAGTGCTGACACCTAAATACTATGACCATGAGCAAATTTAAAATAAGCTAAGCACTGGTATCTACAACAGCAATAGGTCGGGTACATTACCAGCACTTGCTGTACAAGTTTCTGACTTACAGTTTTACTAATAGGCTTAATTCTTACCTATTTCATTTCTCTTTTTCAAAGCATAATTGTAAACCAGTACCAAATGCAGTGTAAACACACAGTAATTCCCAGGGGCCTTATTAAAACATTGGCAAGGTTGCAGTAAAATTTGCTGGAGAGGCAGTTCTGCAATGTTATATATTACCATGTGGTGGAAGGCCACCTTATCTAGAAAAAGGAAAGTATGTTGAGATGATATCTTCATGCCTCTTCTGACTGATTACCTGCTCAATAAATACATATATTCATATTTTAAATAAATATGGAAATTATAGATTCCTTCATTATTTCTTCATCTCCACCAAGAACAGCTTTTCTATAAAAGAAGGATATAGTACTGGGCAGAGATTCACCAAAATCTTTCCAAATGTTATAATGTCATAGTGGTAGCACAAACTACCCATAAAACAACTTATGCTGCCAGTACCCAAAACAGCACATAAAATCCAAGAAACTTACGGGAATGACACCAGTACTTACATAAAAGCTTAGTACATATTCAAATTCCTAACAACATCAGAAAGCTTCATCACTGTCACCAAGCAGGAAACAGCATATGCAGGGCCAGTGCTTAGGTGACACTTTACAAGCAATAATAATCCACTTGAGTGACACCTTAATAAATGCCTCTTAAATTGCTAGGAAATAGATACATGTCTAAGATTCTTCAGAATGGCTAAATAATGTGGTGAATCCGTTAAAATGACCTCTCTGAAGTTCCTGTAAGTCTGTCTTTGGACAGTTCCTGTAAGTCTTTCTGTTTACTGCTAAGATCTTTGATTCTCCACTGTACACTACATGCTTGGCAAATACCTCCATGCAGGCAGGGGCATGGCATTGCTGGGATGCTGCGAGATGCTGTTCTTTGCCAAAAGGGAAGGCAGTGAAAGGGGTGAAATCAATAAAAATGTTGGAGGCAATTTCAAGCTGCAGCTGTGCAGCAGCTATGTCTGCATCTGGTCTCCTGCTTTCCCCACCCAGATCCAGACCTGATACCTGGGCTTCCTGGCTTGACCCTGGAGCTATCTCACTGCTATGGGTTTACTGGGCTGTGTGTGACACTGAGCAGCGTCTCTGGAGCCAGCCCTGACTTGCTGCCCTGCATTCTGGCTCAGCACTCCTGCATGCCTTATTGTCACCGTGGCTCCCTGTCCCCAGTGGAGCCACCGGCCATCACTGCACCCTTCGGTCTTTGGAGTATATCTGCTCTTGCTCTACATCAACAGGTACCTGAAATTCTCACAAATCTTCCTGAAATATTGCTACTGTAAACAAAGCAAACCAGGGAAGGCATATCAGGATCATGATGTGACACAGCAGTTAGTGCCTTGTTACATGACTAAGGGCCGACTGACGTAGTCTGCTCCTTAGAGTTGATATCATTTGAGTGAGATGACAAACCTCAGGAGGTAACATTAAACACTACCTGTGCCTGTTCTTGGAGCAGAGTTATTAACTTGAATTTTTATTCTTATTAAGAGCAGCACAATTGCTAACACGAGAATAAAAGGTCCACATTGCTGGTGGTCCTCTGATTTTTGCAAGAGGCAAATAACACCATTTCCCAAAACAGAGACATTTACAGTGACAGAACTCTGACACTGAACAAATTAAATAGGCTTTTATCATTACTGACTATAATTTTGCTGGTTTAATTCTTCAGACAAATTTAGAAGTCAAGTAAGTTCTGCTCTGTTAAGACTTGTATAATTTTTTTTGCTACTGGCATTGTTACCTGTCCTGGCACAGCTAGCTTTCCAGGAAAGAGAGCAATGTATAATGGGGACATCTTTCCCATAAGAACCAAAAGGGTAGAAACATTAAACCTTGACGATTTTTGAGAAGGAGCACCAACATGGGCACATATTATCGACCCATCAGTGTGACAATAACAAGATTAATCCACTGAGCACAAGATCTTTTTATTCTACACGCGGTAGCTGGCAGCAAAGATGGAGATCCTGCTGTAAACTTAAATTCCAAAATGGATTTTGAGTTGCAAAGTGCATCTGGACAGTAGGACAACTTGGTGACAACTATAATTCCAGATCCTCCAGTCTATTTTTGTTTCTAGCACAAATGTTTAAACCTTCTCCTGTGACCCCAGGTGGCAGTAGATGGCCCTTGCCCAGACAAACGTTAGTCCAGATAAAGAACATGGAAAATTCAGACACATCTCTGAGATGAGATAACATTAAATGCATACATTTATTTGAAAACTAGATTCCCTATTCAAAGGATAATTCACAAATGCCTTAAAGAATAATGATTCAATGCCATGCACACAGAATTAAAAGCACAACTCTATTCTTGCTCATTTGCAGCAATTTCACGGTGAACAGAGATGAAATGTCTTCCTAAACTAAAGAGAGGATTTTCCTAAGATTAAAAATACTATGTAGCTTTAAGTGGGTTAATATTTATGTTAGACCAATGTAGCAACTCTAAATACACAGAGAAATGTAACTCAAGCTTTGGAGAAAGCTGCAATTAAAAAATGAATTAAAATCAAATTAATCTTTGCCCTGTCCCAGTGTAATGCTTAAATTGCAATTATGAAATCAGTAACAGAAAAAAATTTAAATAAAGAATAAATTACACATATAGCTGAACAAAGGCAGTGAAAGCTAAAGGAGAAATGCAGCAACTCAACAATAAAAGTGCTTTGCTTGAGGTCAAAGCTTATTATTTGCACTAGAGTTATTTGGACCCATCTGTATAGCTGAAGATGACAATTTTACAGAAAACTTGTGAAGTTTTGAATGAAGTAGACTACCATTTGGAAAAGGATATTTCCATAAACAAATGGTGACACGTGACAGATGGATACAAGGGCTATTTGAGGACTGCAGTATGTATTCATGTTATACATACCACATTTTCCTTTACAGGCTTCCTAGCAACGGAATTTCTAACTAAATCTGTAAGAAGCCGCATGCTCTCTGAAGAACTCAGTGCCCTCCCCCCAAAAAGGCATTTGTGGGGGGAATTCAAGAAAATCATTCAAGAAAAGTATTAAACAAATGCTCCTCCTGACTAGCAGGGGAAGTACAGGAGTGATCTGAACTGGTTCACCTGAAAATTTTTTTCATACATTTTCCAGACAGGATTTGTTCCAATTGTGTAGCATTTTGTTTTATTAAAGCTGAGCCCTGAAAACATTGTCATTACCTGTGAGAGGACAAAACCACACTTGCTGAAGGTGTGAATCCTCAAAGGTTTTACAGGGAAAATTCAGGATCTTTGGGCATGAGCCAGGTAACCACCCTCCACTAGCCACAGGCAGCAATGCTGAAAGCTGTGAGCAACAGTAGGTGTCATACTCCTTGTTGGCCTCTATTTCAGCTTTTTTATTTCCTGTGCCCACCAGCAATGCTGGAGGTGTTTTTTGTGACCAGTGGCTTAGACATCACGAGGTTTGAGACCTAAGAACTACGTGGAGCAGCCCTAGAGGACAGGACAAGGGGGAATGCCCAGGGAGACGACTTTGGAGCAGTGACACTAACTAAAATAATCAAATCACGCAAGGTCTTCAAGGCATTAGACAACGCATTCCCCCAAATGATAAATATATATGCTCCTCTGCAACTGAAAAAGAAAAGTGCTGTAGAAAAAATCACTGGGGGATGACAGTAACTTCCCTCATTTTCCAAAGGAACAGTAAAAAATAAAACCCCAAATCATTCTGCTACAATCTGGTTTTTCTGGGATCTTTTCTGGATTTCAGAATGAAAGATATTAGACTTGCACTGGAGATGGTCCTAGTAAGGTTTCACCCTGACTCCTTCTCACATTTTTAACACTCTGCAGCAGACACACCACTTGAAGCCATGAATTCAACACAGAAAGAAGATCTGAGGGTATCCAGGACAGTGAAAACAAGATAAGAAAAAAGAGAGGATTATTGTTAAATGCATTTATATTTGTAGCAATGAACATATTGGATTGTTGCCTTGGGGTTTGTTTATTTATTAATTTATTTATATATTTTTTCTTTTTTTCCTTGAAGCTAACTAGGTTTTTATGCCTCCTCAACATACACAGCTCAAATAAGTAGATTCTGGGTATGAAAAACACCTAAATTAAAACTATGGTCTGCCATTGACTCACTAATAGAGAGACAGGCAATTTCCCAAAGATGAAAGCATGCATTTTTAAGCCCTAGAGTGTCAATTGATCAGCAATTATTCTTCATTCACAGACATGTCATGAGGATCCCTTAATGGCTTAACCATGTATCGGATATGTGAAACTGCGTAAGTGCCAAATACTACTATTACTACAGTGTATACTTCCTTAAAAATCTGAAGACACAGAAATGTTTCTCATAACTCCCCACCTGTGTTTCAGTCACCAGACCTTGTAAGACACATGCATGCACAGTCCTCTAGCAGCATTGCTCAGACACTGTGCAATTCCTAACTGGCATCTCTTGACCCCCCATTTTAACACAGACATTGTTTTAAAAGGCTCAAATGCTTTAATTTTCACTGTCCAGTCTGCACTGAAAATTTACTATTTGCAAAACAGCAATTTGCCTGGAGATCAAAACCTTCAAATAGCTAACTTATGCTGTACTTGTTCTCATTTCCATTCTGGATATCCTTTCTACAGAGTTGGGACAATGCTTCATCCCACTGCCAGTTCCAAAGGCCTTTGTGTGTTCCTGTTACGTTAATATATATAGCAGGAATCCACACAGTGTCAGTGTATCTCTGAAGATACAGGGATCAAAAAGCATTGTTTTTTCTTCTAATCAAAACTAACACATATAAAATATGATGCTAAAATCTATATTGAACTCATACAATCTAGGAAAACCAGATTTCTGCTGGGTAGACTGTAGTCTTTTCAAGCATTGTCAGCAGAAAAGTCGAAATACAAATTACTGGAGGCAGTGTGGACACAGACGGATGTGGCAGAGCAGCACATCCTTACCTTGGAGGATTCATTTACCTAAGTTCTTGCTATTACCTCAAACACCCTATTTACTTACAGTAGAGCCAGCTCAGTTTTTATGCTGTAGTTTTGATAATTCATATACTGTTTTGGATATATTATTGGGCATGTTTTCAGGGGTTTTTTGCCACGGATTTAGCTGTCTCCCTTTATTGCCGTGGGGGTTTTTGCCATATATTCATTATGATATGGATCATAATTTTTAAGAAGAGAAACTATTACTCTGTAGTTCAATGAGATATTTCTTAACCCCTGTCACAAGGAAACTGTAAGTTTTCATATTTAAAAGATGCAAAAAACCTCACAAGCTTCTGGAATAATTTATTGGACTTATGCCACTTTATGCTTTTTAATCACAACACCAATGACAGATGCATTCATCTCCTGAATGCTGACTGAGCTCATGACACAGCAGTATTTCATCTTAGACTTGTAATGTCATAACATTTCCAAAGTTTAAGACATCTATCCATCTCTGGTCACTCACCTAGCAGACACCCCTAGCTATGTCAAGTAAGTCTCTCTGCAGTAATGTTTAACTTTTCCTTGATTCTTATTATATAAAAACAACTTTTAGTGAAGATGTATTTGGCTACTTTACCACTGGGAAAGGAAAGCAATAAGGAATGGTGCATTCTTGACTGCTGCATACCTTCAGGGATCAGGTTAATAAGAACAACGAATTAAATGGAACAAAGAAATGAAAATCCATCTGCTGTTGGGAAAACCAAGCCTCATAGCCATGAATCCCCCAAAAGAAACTGTACAAATTTGTTTTCAGAATTAACATCAAAGATTGTGGGGGAAAGACACATATGAAATCAAAATATGTACGCATCACTGAATTTACCATGGTGTTTACCTTGTAAACTTTCTGGGGAAAACAGCTGTGATTTCTTTTGCAGAATAGTAGGGCATATAGCAGGCTCAAAACCTCAATATGTCCCCAAGGAGAACTTCAAATACATTAAATCAAAGTGTGCATTGTTTTAGTTTTGATTGCTTAAAGGAAAACATATGAAATAAAACTGATTTAATGCACTACTAATATCAGCTGCAATTATCTGGATGGTTAAATTCATCTTACTGGCAAACACATTTGAAAAACTATTCAAATTTACTCACCTATGTTCATCACAATATTCTGAACCGAAATGTCAATCCCTAGTTTAATTTTGCTGATAAAGAAATCAAGGCACAGTTCAATGGCTTGTTCAAGGCCCAATAAGTCATCAGTGAGAAGCTCCTATTTACATCTACCACTGGATAACTTGTCTCCTTAGTATGGAGCTCAATGAAGTGCTTTCATCTCAGATTTTTTTTTAATCTCTTTTTCATTTGAAATATCAGAAATGGAAGCTTTTCTTTTTTTTTTATGTGCTCCAGACCAACACTTTTCTTTTTCCTTCCTCTGAGAGAAAAATCTTAATTATACTGTATTTCCCAACATCACACATAAAACTGAATCTTCTTACTGCATTCCTTTATGAGCTTCCTTTAAGCTGAACTTAGAGTTTACAGCTTGGCTGTGAAAAATTTAACTGGAATAATTTCTTCCTAAGGTGACAATTAGGAAAGAAAAAAGAATTACAGAGGAACCACATGGACTTTTAATTGACTATCATGACAATTATATTATCCCAGGGATATTCATTTGAAGAAAGGGTCCTTGCAATGAGACATTAAAACAAGTATACTTTCTGTGTCTTGAGTATCTTTTATCAGAGGTTCTCAGTGCATCTACAGTCATTCATTAATTAAACTGTAAGAACCTCCAGTGTCATCAAGCAATTACTGCTTATCTCCCCTTTGTAAATCTCAAATCAGGGACAGGGACAGATAATTTTTAGGAAGATTTTAAATCTGTCCTTCCCAACTGACATTACTTTTACAAAAAAATTAGGTTTCCTAGGTGGGTATTTGAGATGCTTCTGCGCTGTATGTGAAGCGGATGGAGATGTGAAGCATGAGCTGGTGCACACAAATTATATGAATGCCCAAGGCTACTCAGAGTCAAAGGTGCTGTGGAGAAGTGAACCCAAGGAGTCCTGAGACAAATTCTAATCCTCCCTACCTCATAAAATGCACAACAGCCCCATGTTCCAGATTTCCCTTACATGGAAAGTTGCAATAATGGTTGAAACTACTAATTTAATTCATTTACACAACAGGTTGCATTTTTATGTGCATTTTTTTGACTAGCACGAATAATGCTTTCCTTAAGCAGTTGTTCATGACTATCATCTGTTTTGGCCTTGGATGCAAACCTGTCACAAGATCTTCTAGTAGCTTTAATGTCATACCCATCTCTCTGGTAGGATCAGAATGGACTTCTGACACCAATGATACAAAGTACTGCCTCCTTCAAACAAGCCAAGGACATAAATTCTCCTCCTGCCTGTCACCATTCAAGTTTGCAAAGTATTTTAGATGCAGTTTGTATGCTGGACTCTACATAAAATAAGCACTGTTATTAGAACTAAAGATGCAGAATTTCTTATTCATTTTGTTTTACGTCCAGGAATTCTGAAGCCCCCGTAAGAGTCCTACTGTTTAAATAAGAAGATATTTCTTATTTCAGTTCAACTTCTGTTAGAACTTTGCCACAACTCAAAAGTAAAAAGAGACAGAGGAGACTGCCTTCTTCTGCAAAGTAGGTGTTTTAAACTTACCCTGAATGAGCAGAAGTATTTCTATGGGGCAGATAAGTACTATAAATGCATTATAGAGAAGTTCCAGGACACAATGGGTTGTATATAATGTAATAGCCTTTTCAATTCAGGAAGCTGAGATTCATATCTGCATAGGACAGAAGCAAAATTAATTTGAAGGCCTCAGCATAGACCTAATGGACCTAATTAACATTCCAATCCTCTTTTAGGAACAGTACTTGAGTAATTTTTTAAATGAGAACCAAAACGAAATAACGCTGTAAAGCCTGAGGTGACAAAGCCTAAAGGGAACAGTCATTTTGGTGCATGATTATGTTTTCTAGAGTAGAGGGAACAGGAATGCATATTAATGAGAATGTAGGGTTTGTAGAGAGAAGTAATAGAAGAGATGAGGTCTTCTTACAAACTTTACCTCATTTATATCCTTAGACTATCAGTCTATCAAGGCTACAAGGTGACTATGATCAGTTCTTTTTCATCCGAGTAAATGAGGACAAATAATGGGAGATTTTTTTAATCAAACCTGGCTATGGAATTTAGGAGACAATAACTTACCATAGTTGTTGCCTTTGAAAACTTGTAAAATGTCACTGAAGTCCTCTTTTGCAAACAATCTTTTGTGGTTGGCAGTTCTTCATGCAGCTGCTTGCAAATAGAAACTCATCAAAAGCTGAAAAGAGTCAGGCCACCTCTTATGTACAGTTGTTGTACTGTTTGCTCCAACTTTTCACCTCTTACTTCCAGAAAATAATGAAGCTAGAGAAACTCAAGTTTGTTTCATCTTAAGTGTTCTGAAAGACACTGTGGATTAATATGTTTTACCAGCATTAAGCAAGGCATGACTGGAAACCAAGTACCATAAGCATCATCCAACAGCAGGCTCTAGACCAGATCTAAAGTTACTGGTACAACTATGATACCTCAGCCTCCACTGCTACAAGGAAACCAGTAGCAACGTGGCTACAGAAATCCCCAGTGCCATCAGGGGTACTGCTGGACATCCATGTCCCTCAGGTATCATTTCTTTGGCTGCTTCTCAGAACGACAGCTTTTCCTATCAAGATTCAGTTGCCTTCTTTCTTCATCTTCAATGACCAGGCATTGAAGCTGAACTTCAGGACATTTTAGCAGCTTGTCTCTCCTGTCTGCTACAGTTCAGTGTGATTTTTCTAGGAAGATGTGGTTTTCTATTACAATCACAGGTGAAAAGAAAGAGCTCAAAATTAAGTTCCTAAGTTTTTCTTTTACCAGCATTAGCACCACTAGCCTGTCATAGCCCGCACTGTCTGCAAAGCAAGACTAAGTTAGCATACAGCTGAATCACCAAAGACAGAGCTGAAAGCATGAAATAATCTGATTCACCAGCATTCAGTTGAGTTATTTACAGATAAATGGCATTACATTGTCACAGAGGGCACCAGACTGGTCAATTGAGTGAAATCTTAGGAAAGGCATTTACTTCCCCCTGTTTCAATTTCTTATCTACAAAATGGTGTTAA
>VYZV01015910.1:1643-22722 GCA_013401275.1 Pandion haliaetus | reverse complement strand
CCCGCTCCTCCTGCCCCCCCCGGCGTTCCCCCGTACCCCACTCTGCTCCGCGGTCTCCATGCGCCCAGCAGCAGCAGCATGCAGCCACAGTGCAGAGCAGGGCCGCGTGTCTGAGTGGGCTCGGCTGGAAGGAGGTCAGGCGAGCCTTCAGCGGCCTGACAGCCGCAGAGGGACTCACACCCTGCAGCTGCAGGGCTCCACGGACCAGCTCTCCCGTATGCCACGTCTCCCTCCCTCCAGGAGCAGGCTGCTGCCTCATCCCTGGCGGCAGCTCTGGCCCTGCCTGACAATTGTCCCACCTTTGGGCAGTGGCAGTCACCCTGCGGCAGTCACACCTGGCTCGGGGGAGCCGCAGGAGAGATGGACCTGTCCAGCCGGCTGCTGGACCTCGCGAGGCTTTTCTCCCCATCCGTGGGACAGCCTTCCAACATCCCATGGGACCTGCGCTGGCCGTAGCGCCTACGCGTCCCTCCTCTGCTCTCTGAGGGGAGATGCGGCCACCAAGAGATGTCTTCCTGCTACTTTCCAGGTCAGCATTGCCACCTCAGAGACTCAGAAACAGCGTCCAGGCTCTGTCTGTGTCTTTGACCCGGTTTTGATCATGAGATGTTTAGTTGCGATTCTTTGGGTATTTTTTGGCTCATGGAGGGAAACTTCCCGGATTTCCTTCACGAGCCTGGAGAGCCGAGAACGCGCTGTTCCCATAAAGCTGACACATTCCCCCAGTCCCATGACTCCGAGCGTTTTCCGAGTACTGCAGTGCTCACACCAGCAGTTCAGAGCTGGTGCTGTGATAATGTCTGCAGCCCCCCAGTGTTAGGAACAAGCCCCAGCTGCACGGGAGGGAAGCAGGTCCGGGGGTCATAGGAATGGGACCAGGGCCTAGACACAGGGGAGTGGGATGGGTACCGGGCTTACAGCCCTAAAGAACCCCTCCTAGGCAAGATGACACACGAACAGGTCCTGGCGGAGGCCAAGTGAGCAGATCCTGGCTGCACGGCACAGGGAGCAATTAAACCGCGAGGGACAGGCCTCAGTGGGGTGGGGTGCGGCAGAGCCTCTGCCTTTTGGCCAGCAGCCCCCAGGGAAGGCAGAGTGGGAGACCCTTTCCCAGGTCTCCTTGAGCTGTGGTGGGGCAGCCCACTCCTGAGCTCCTTTGCATCACAGCCCTGGCACGGGGCAGCTCGATACGAGCAGCATCTGACATACTGAATGTGACAGCTCCCCTTGAGACCGGCCAAGTGTGAAATAGAGCCGGTATGAGCTGGGAGAAGAGATATCGCTCAGGGAAGACAGGCAAAGGAATGCTCAGCTCAGGGGGTCTCTGCAGCAGTCAGCACGTGTAGTGCGGACAATGAGGAACCCCATGCCAATGTCTGTACAAGAAACTAACCCACAACATGCACAGAGCCGAAGGAGGTGAGCACCTCTGAGCCAGGGCAAGCCCAAGGAAAGGGAAGCCATCCCTCCTTCTGCCCCTTAGGGAAGCCCCAGCGCAGTCCTGTGGAGCGGACCCATGTTTGTGTCCATGCAGAGAGGAGAAGCTTACGAACACAACCCTGAACGACCACGGGCCGTGCCGGTCCTGGCTGGGCCTCACGTATCTCTACGTAAGAGATACGTAGGTATGACACCACATGTGCCAGCACATAAGGCAGGTCAGTCTGTTGACGTGCGGTCCAGGAGGTTGAACCGGCACACAAACAGACGGGCTCTGGCTCGCTGAAGTGGGAGTCCCAAATGGGGGACTCTGCAACGGGGCAGGTCAGTGGCGGTGCACGCGCTCCTGGGGGATATGGGCACATCCGTCCCAGGGAGCAAGCAGCGGGCTCAACAGGGCTGTGGGGGTGGGCCCACCTGGGACCGGCGCGGGGCCGGGATGGCAGACAAGTGCCGTGCCTTGCAGCGCAGGGCCTCAGTGTGCAGAACGGAGCTCGCGGCCTGCATTGCTTTCTCCAAAGGTCAGAGAACAAGTGCAATGCAAATGCTGGCGAGTGGGAAGCAGCAGGAAGCCGTGTCTCCCAGACAGGAGTGTGGAGCCAGGCGGAGGCAGGGCCCATCTGGTCCCTCCAGTCTGGCAGCCGGGAGGATAGCAGACACCATGCAGAGGACCCAGGGGAGGCAGGGGAAGGGGGCAGCCCCGGAGGACAGCCAGAGCTGCCCAGCTCTGGCAGGGTTTGCTCCCAGGCATGTCAGGGCACCCCAGAGTGCAGGGTTGGGAAACCAAGTCCAGCGAAGGAGCCGAGGAGACTCGTCCTCTGGGTGGTGACGTACACCCCACGAGGGAGTAGCTTGGGTGATGACCATGGAAAGGCCAGAGGACCAGACAGCCAGGCAGACCTCGGGGGCTGTGGTGGGGATCCAGGTGGCTCAGCTTCCTGCCCACCGTCAAGCAGGCTTGGTTGCTGTGGCTCCACACGGGGATGCTACGCAATGCCCAAGGTACAGGTCTCACTGCAGGGAAGCAGAGGCAGGTGGTATCTCTGAATCTCACACTTGGTGCACGAGCTGTGCTGTATCGGGAGCAGGGAACTGCCTTCCCCACGTTCAGACGTCTGTAAGTGCACTTTGCTGAGATCCTGCAGGCCCTGACAGGCAAGTAACGAGGCAGCAGGGCCCAGCATCAGAGGGACAGCTCAGCTCCCCTTCCTCCTTTGAGCCTCCCTACGTCACACTTGCTCTTCCCATCACTAATTGGCCCAAGACACAGCATGGGATGGCAGGGAGGTGGGAGGCTGGCTGAAGCCCCCTCTGTTGCTGCCCTTTGGACGGAAGAATGTGGCAGCAGAGGCTGCTCCCATGCTCTGGTGCACTGCTCAGCGAAGGAGATCTGCACAGGAAAGCAGAGGGGCCAGGCTGGAGCCAGCTGGGGTCAGAGCCGGGCTGGCAGTTGCCACGGGGCCAGCAGCATGCCCAGCACTCTTGCTGGCACAGAGGGGATCGTGCCTGGCCACGCCAGCTCCTTCAGCTGCCCTCCAAGTCCAGCCTCCAGGAAGGCCAGGACATGGGCAGGGAACTTCTCGGGCAACTCTGGAAGAGGCTTTTGCTCTGGCATTGGTTAGAGTGAAAACACAGCTGTGGATGCCCCACCCCTGGAAGTGTTCGAGGTCAGGTTGGACGGGGCTCTGAGCGACCTGATCTAGTGAAAGATGTCCCTGGCCATGGCAGGGGGGGGTTGGACTAGGTGATTTTTAAAGGTCTCTTCCAACCCAAACCATTCTATCATTCTGTGTGGCAGCAAAATGCCCCTCTCGCCATCTAGTGACACCACTTCTCCCAAGGCACTCTGAGTGCTTAGGGACTGGCTCCAAGGAGAGGAGCAACTGGCTCCAGCTGAGCACAGGCAAGGACAGGGCTAATGCCTTGGGCAGAGTGTGCCAACAAGCCTGTGCACTGGGCAGCACTCCAGCTGTGGGTTCACCACTGCTCTCTGCAGCCCTTTGGTGAGGCTGATTCCTGCTGAACTCAATGCTCGGAGCTTCATTAGAGTCACGCTGCTGAAAGCTATGGCTGGAGATGATGCATCACCCACCATCTGTGATGATACAAAAACATCGCGGTGTGGCTCCTCAGCAGCACTGGCTACCACAAGCAAAGTCTCAGATCTCTGCTGGCCTCCAAGTCCAACAAACTGGCGAGCCAAGTTCAAGGCCTGGGTCCTTATCTGCAGGGTGCACCATGGCCCCATCCAGCACAAGGAGCCCGAAGCTCTGGGCTTAGGCCATGACTGACCGCATTGCTGCTCGGGCACAGCGACACTGTCCCCAGCCAGGGTGAGCCGTGTCAGTTTAGGGCCAGCTTGATGAGAACTCTCCAGGCTCCCCTCCTAGCCCCACTGCCTCCTCCTCCGAGCACCGCCGCTCCTCACTGGGCCACCTCTGCAAGCATGGGTGCAGAGCAGCCCAGACACAGACAGAAGGCATACACCATTTACCCCCTACATTGCCCTTCCCAAGGCGAGTGCCCAGCGGCTACGCTTGCCCACCAGTACTGCTGGTGCATGTGCAATAGTTGCATTTGAGGTCTGCCCCAGCATCTCTGGGCTGCGTTCTGCCTCTGCACTGAGTTCTACCTGGCTGCTCACAGAACAAACTAGATATTTTCCAGGATTCTCCTTCTCTGTGCCATGTCCCATATGCTGGATCCCATGCTGTCCCCTTCACAGCCATTCCTGGATGTTTGGTACAAAGCCAGTGGTCCAAAAGCAGCTCTAAAAGGTGGACAAATGCAAGACGAGGTCTTGTGGTTTCCAACTCTTGATGATAGCAGAAGGTGCAGCTGTCTCTTTTCCCCGAGCTCATGGTGTAGGAGCAGCTGCTGTGGGACTCTGAAATGTCAGATCTTCCTAGCTGACATGGATAAGCCTTGGGCTCTGCCAGCAGCAGCCGCTGAGCATGCCGTTAAGGGCACCCCATGCTCAGCCCTCTGCTTCCTGCAGCAGAGACTTTGATGAGTGCACGTATCCCACTGTGCCTCTGCCCGGTTCGGGCTGTAATCTACCTGGGCGGACAGCACAGGCATATGGTGAGGGGGGGTGAGGTGGCAGTCCTAGGCCACTGTCTGCAGCCCATGCTTTCTCAAAAACTGTCATGCAGCACTACCGTGTTGTAGTTGCGTATAAGGCATCTCTCATCTTGCCACATTTCCTGCCCTCGCCACCTGGACTGTGCTGGGAGGCGGCGCCAGAACATCACCACCTACAGCCTATGCACAACTTACTGCAGCATTATCCTGCTCTGGAAACCTCCCGTGCTGAGGTTTGGACACAGTCCCTGTAGTCCTGCTGCTAAGGAGTCTCTGGCTAACACTTGTTAGTGAAAATGCCTCTTCTGTACCAATGTCCTGTGTTACCAGCTCCTTCTCTAGCCTGTCCTGCTGCATGGCAAACACCTGGTCTCTTGGGCACCTGACGGTGTTGCAGTGGGCTGCTCTCAGCACCCACCTGTTGAATATGAAGTCTTGGCATGTGCCTCAGATAACCCTCAACACAGGACAAACATCGCAAGAATGCTTTTACTAGGATGCAATCATCAACAATGCTGTGCCTAGGATCCAGCAGGTAGGTGATGTAAAAAGCTTTCCTTACAGTTCCCTATGCTGTAAGGCAGTTGTCTTCCTCCCTCTAACCAGATCACACCCATCAGGATGCTGATACAGCCTTTGGCCACAGTCCTTACTCCAAACCTCCACCCTAGCTTTTGTTTTGCTGTGGAGAAATTTGGTGCTACAGAGTGGACGCACTGAAATCTCCCTTGGTCTCTCTTCAGGTTCACACTTTGACTCTTTCTCTGAATACCAATCTTTGTGCTTCTCCCAAGAATTGCAGACCACCTTACCTAGTGTGCAGAAATGCTGCAGGCCCTCAAGCATGGCAGCGTGCAGCTGCCTTGTGCCCAGAGTTTATGTGGAGCCTCTCAGCTTCCCTGGTGCTTCACAAAGTACAGTTAACGTCGCATGGTGGAAGAGTTTATTCCACCCCACTGAGCATGGCCCAGCCCTTTCCATGCTCAGTCTTCTGAGCTTGTTTTTCATACAAACATATTTTCAAAGTATTCTCTCTAACAGCTTGCAAAGAACCCCGAATGCAAGTCCTGGCCAGCCTTACACCAAGAAACAACTGCATCTCCTCTGGGGTGGCATCACCAGCACCAAGGCATACAATTTGTGTACTCCCAGGATTCACAAATAAGCCAAACTCTTGCAGTCCCCGGTGGGAAAACAGATGCTGGTCTCCCAGATCATACCAGCCAGCTTCTCTGCCTACAGACTGGGGCCACGTGAAACTGAGGTCTGTCTACACACTGCCCGCAGTTGGCAGTACCCACTCCATCTGGTGCAGGCCAGCAAGGCTAGGCTCAGGCAGGGCTCAGCCTGAACGAAGTACAGACACCTGGTACCTAGCCGTGGTCCTTCTTGCAGGTGGCTCTGAACCCTCTTGGTCGCTCCTGATCCCGAGGCCGGGTGTGCCACTGTGCCCTGTATGGGCAGCCAGGCCACCAGCCAGCCTAAGCACCATCTGCGCTTGACTCTGCATCATATTCGAAAAGTCATGGCGGTCAGGCAAAGACCTCAGCGACTGGAAAAAAGGAAACATCATGCCCATTTTTAAAAAGGGTTAAAAGGAGGATGCCAGGAACTACCAACCAGTCAGCCTCACCTCTGTGCCTGGTAAAATCATGGAGGAGATCCTCCTGAAAGACACGTTGAAACATATGGAAGACAGGGAGGTGATTAGAGACAGCCAACATGGCTTCACCAAGGGCAAGTCACACCTGACTAATCTAGTGTCCTTCTACAATGGAGTGACTGCATCAGTGGACAAGGGAAGAGCCATGGATGTCATCTACCTAGACTTCTGTAAGGCCTTTAATATGGCCCCTCACAACAATTTTGCTGCTAAATTGGAGATACGGGTTTGACAGATGGACTGTTAGATGGATCAGGAATTGTCCAGATGGCCACGTCCGAAGAGTTACAGTCAAGGGCCAGCAGGTCGAGGGAGGTGATTCTCCCCCTCTACTCTGCTCTCGTGAGACCCTACCTGGAGTACTGCCTCCAGCTCTGGGTTCCCCAGTGCAAGACAGACGTGGTCCTGCTGGAGCAGGTCCAGAGGGGGCCACAGAAATGGTCCTGTGGCTGGAACACCTCTCCTACGAAGAAAGGCTGAGAGAGTTGGGGTTGTTCCACTTGGAGAAGAGAAGGCGCTGGGGACACCTTATTGCAGCCTTGTCCCAAGGCCTTGCCCTCTCTCACGGTCATCCCAGGGGCATTGCTGCCTCCTGTAAGCCCTCTTCCCTTGCTGAGGGGTGCAGCAGCACCAGACCAGCACGGCCCAGGCACTTTGACCTTCATCCCCTCCCTGCAGGCACCGCGGCACAGGCTGGAGTGGCCACAGTCCCTGTGGGGCGTAGCCGTTCCTGCACCTGACCGGGCCACCCTCTGCTGAAGGGTGTTGCTCAGGGGCCGGCATTTGATTGCATCCTCACTTGTGTCCGCAGGCGGGTCCTGGGCAGAGCCTTGCTGGAGGTGGCTGTCCTGGCAGCTCTGGGCTGGAGGCCGCTGTGTCCTGCCAAATCCCCAGAAGAGCTTATGCCAGCCTTGGGAAGGGGAAGGGGCAGAGGAAGGGAGCCTCGCAGCCCCTGGCCACACATGCTGCAGTAGTCTGGCATCCTCAGAGAAAACTTCTGCAGGGAGCATGTGGCACAGGCCTTTCTGGACGTTTAGTTAACCAAGTCTCACAGCAACCAGCATCTATCCTGGATATTGTCTGAGATGCCATTGTGCATGCTCGGCCCTGTTTCAGCACCACAAATTCCCTGGGCTCTTCTCACAGCAGCGTCTCCCGGCAGCGCTGCGGGGTGGGTGAGCCATCATCCACGTGCCATGCCATAGTCCCTGTGGGGAGCTACCTTGTCGCCCATGTGCCGTGCCACGGGCCTCCTCCAGCCCAACATCACCACCGAGCCAGCAAATCCGCCTGAGGACAGGCTTGCAAATGGAAGCCATCTGCCCTTGGAAGGGGGAGCTTGTAAGGAGACGACTGAGCTGGGTAGAGCGAGATGTTCAGGGCAGGACTGGCTCAGGGTGGAGCGGGGAGACAAGGAGGCTGGCAGAGGAAGATGGTGTCAGACCTGGATGTGTCAGACACTCCCTGCCCTGCGACAGGAATGAGCGCTTGCTGCTTTCCTCCCTGGGGTTCTGCTGGCAGCACCTGCCCCTTCCCGCTGCTTAATCACCATTCTCTATGATAATGAGGCGACAGCTCCTTAAGGGAAACACGCCTGCTAATTAAGCCCTTAATTTGGTGACACTGCACATTTCCAGAGGCTGCCTCTCTGCCTGCCTGCCTGCAAGGACATTCTGGCCCATCCTAGCCATGGCACAGCCCTCTGCCCTCAAGCCCTGGCCGTGCTAGAGCCACAGGCCCCACTGCCCCAGGCTCTCACCACAGAGGGTGGTGAAAAGCAGCCACTTCCACACACCCGCACCTCAGCCATCATGATGCTGGAGAGCGGGATGCGCCGTCTGCAGAGCAAGGACGTGCAGGGCCGTATGCACGCACGCACAGGGAGGGCTCATCTGGGCCGTGCACACACGCAGGCAGTGCTCACTGCGGGCAGCAGTCACCATGGGCCATGCACACGCAGAGGCAGTGCTCACCACGTGCTACATGCAGTTGTGGACACTGCTTGTTTGGACAGTGTGTCTTTTCACTGTTGACTCTGGTGTGTGTGTGTCACTGGTTCATGTTAAGTCTTGCTCTGCTTGGCAAGGACCTGCTGATGTTTCTGGTGTGTGTTTCGTTAGCCTCAGGGCTGTGCTGGCTGGGGCCAGGTAAGGGAAGAGCTGGCTGGCCAGCAGGGAGTGCATCAGCGCCATGACATTCCATGCGGGCTGCCTGCCAGTGGTGAGAAGAGGCAGCAGCTTCGGACCTGCTGCAGCTAGGCCATCACTTTACAGCAGGTCTGTGGGAACGGTAAGAGTGCTGAGGTCTACGGCTGAGCTGGTGGGGGTCTCTGCCCCCTCAGATGGCAGGGTTAAGAGATGCAGGCAGTGGTGGTTCACTGCACCCCATGAGGACTTTGCACAGGCAGCACTCTCAGCCTGTCCCTCGTGGCTCTCGGGAGGGAGTACTTAGGATGGCACAGGTGCAGATCGTGGCAGAGGTTTCCACTCCCAGGTCCTTGCTTTGTCACACTTGGCCACGGCAGAAGGGCCTCCCGCTCCCTTTGGGTCCATGAAACTGAATGCAGTGAGGCTGGGGAGGCACCATCTCTGCCACCTGGCGCTGATGGTACCAGGGGATATCTCTGCAGGGACTGGCTTTGGCCAGGGTAACCGTGGTTTGTCACCTCCGTGCTGCACCAAAGCACTCTGCCTCGCTGGTGCGGGCTGGAAGACACCAGCAGGTAGACAAGGGGCTGCATGTGAGCCAGCAGCTTTGCTGACAAAGGGGCCGGGAGCATCTGCTTTGGGTGCCCAGCTACATCACACAGGGCCAAGCGGGGCACAGCTGCCGCCTGGAGCACAGACAGCTGGGGACCTCACAGCAGAACGGGAATCACTGCATGACGTGCGACAATTTCCCAGCCGCAGCTGGGTTGTGGGCTAAGAGGGTCCCCAGTGGGGTGGCAGGTCGGGGACTACACGCGTGCTGTCTGGCAGCATGTGTGGGGCCTCTGGAGCAGGGGCAGTTGGTAACTCCACTAGTGTCCCGACAGGCCAAGGGTCGTTGCCTCTCCCCACAGCAGAGCCTGGCCTGGGAGAGGGATGGGACCTGCTGCATAAAGCTGACAGCAGCCTCTCCCCTCCCGGCAGCGTGCTAATTAGTGAGGTGCTAAGCCCTGAATATTATTCATTGCTGTGATTACACATTCAGATAAGCACGAGTCGTGCAGTTATTGCCATGTGATTACAGCTCACTCTGGGATTAATCAGGTATCTCTCTCCCTCAAAAACCCTGGAAGTCAGTCGCAGCAATCTGCAGGAGTAGCCAGCGGGTGGGGAGGGAGCTGCTGGGATGGAGACAGAGTGGGACAGGGATGGGGATAGGTGCGGGACTATTCTGGTCACAGGGATTGGAACGATGATCAAGATGGGGACAGGGATGGTGCTGAGGTGGGGATGGTGACGGGACAGGGAATGTGTCTTGGGCTGGGGACAGGGATAGAGATGGTAATTTTGGAAAGGGTAGGTGAGTGGGGCAGGCAGGGAGATAAATCAGGGGAGGCCAAGCACAGTTTGGCTGCAGGGGGTGATTTCACAAGGACATATTAACACTGCAGACTGCTATGAGACCACAGCACGGTTTGCTCAGCATGCTAGTGCTCAGTTCAGGGCATGGCTCTGCAGCTCTGGGGCTCCCAGAGCAAGGCAGGCACCTTTCCTAGACACAGAGGAGCCCTTCCAAGCCAGGAGAGAGTGACCCTCCACAGACCACACCAGAGAGAGCACTTTTCCCACAGCCGAGGGAGGAGCACGTGGTGGGTGCTCAGGACATGCTTGGAGGCAGCTGTCTGGAGCAGGGCAGGGGCTGCGTCTCACCCATGCAAGCACTTGGGAAGTGACATACCTGGGCACACCAGTGCTGTGGACATGAAAGGCAGGATCCTTGGCGTCCCTCCCTTGGGGGCCAGAGGACCCTGCCTGCTGGGGTCTACTGCCAAGGGGCAGCAGGGCACAAGGCAGGCAGCTGGGGAGCAGGCATGGCTCATGCCAGAAGATGAGCAGTTGCCCCAGACCTTGCTGACGCAAAGGCACTGCCTTACATCTGTAGGCCTGTCCACGGAGGATGTAGCTGCTGCAGTTGTAAGTACAGGGCATGAAGTGCCCCAGGAACCAAAGCTCTTCTGGGCTGCGGGCAGGGGCCACAGCTGTCTACCTCAGGGTAACAGCCATGGAGAGAATGTGTGCAAGGGAGGTGCTCAGTTTCCCCAAGAAACAGAGACTGCAGAAAAGGGGCAACATGCCACAGCATTGCTGAATATGATGTAACTGCCCAAGATCTGCTTGGACTGAGCTCCAGGGACAGCGTGCGCACCAGTGTCTCCTGTACATACATCAGATTGCATCTGGGCACACTGTTCCCCGCCTCACCGTCTCTGGTGTAGGCACATCCTGGCATGCTCACATGGATACTGAGTACAAAGGAGACGCAGATGGGGCACGCTGCCAAGCCTGCCTGCCTGGCTTCCTAATCCAGCAGCACTGGGCAATCATACCTCCCCCAGTCTCTGCCACGACTAAAGCTCCACGTGGCACCTGCTTCCAGTAAGACACAGGCAGACCCATGGCACCACCAGGCAGAGCGGCCAGTGAGCACAGCCCTGTGCCATGGGACTATCCTGCGCACAGGCTGTGGCATACAAACCCACGAAACACTCGGGAACACAATCCGAATGCGCAGCACTCACAGACGGAGCAGGACCCTGAGCCCAAGGCACCAGGAGTGCACACTGTGCACTCACACCAGCCCAACCCTGGCATCATGACACAGTGACAATGTTATGATACCCAAAAAGCATGCACTACCACAGCCAGCTCACACCAGGCTTCCTTGCCCCCATCCATCCCCATGAACTGGTTCCTCAGGAACTACTCTGGTAACTTCAAGGTCTCATCTCTGTCTCACATACACCGTGTTACATGTGCCAAAAGCCTGCTTGTGATGACTCTCGTCAACATACTTCACCTTTGGCACCAAGGGCATCTGTTCAGCAATAAAGCTTATAGGCAAGGCTCCCCCAGGGCAGTTGTGCCCATTCCTCTGGGAACTGAGGTCACTCCACACTACATCACTGCCTGCTCCAGGCACAAGCACATTAAAAACTGTCTTTGCAGCAATGTCCACAGGAGAGCAGGAACATGAGGAGAAAAGCAGACCTTGGAAAAGTCACACACTGCTGCACTGTGTAGAGGACCACCCCCATGGCAGGCAGAAGGGCACGAGCCACACACAGTGGTCCTGGCACCCGGCTCCTGGCCGGTGGGTCCCAGTCACCACAGAGGGTGGCATGGGTCCAGTGCTGAGTGAAGGGAGCGGCTTGGACATGGAAGCTAGTCTGTTGAGCACGCCATGGACTGTGCCCCAGGGAGCCTCCCAGGAGCAAGTTGCACAGGACAGCGCTTTGAAGCACGTTCCAGCTGCACGCTTGCTCTTGCCATTTTCGTACCTGCTTGTTCGTAAACAATACATAAAGAGGCATTTTCTTCTTCTGGCTCCCGGTCTTTCACCGAGTGATGGGGTAAATCAGGCTGCAGCCACTGGCTGCGGAGATCTGCCTCCACAGGACGCTGACCAGGGTGAAGGGATACGTGCTGCCCACCGCGGGACGGCAGCCAGCGCACATGCAGGGAGCCCCGCAGCCACTGATCTGCGTTGCAGCTCGTACCCACGTGCTGAGCGCAGCAAAGCAGCCCCGGAGCCCCGCAGACCCCACGCTACAGCACATGCCAGTCCCAGCACAGGGGCGGACCACCCCACCACAGCCACCCTCACCCCACACCGTTTGTCGTGGGCATGGCTCGGCATGGGAGATGCAGGACTTCTGCTGCGGTTGCAGCTATTCCTCACCCGTCCAGGATGGCTGGGCAAGATTAAATCCCCAGCCCTCCTCTTCTGCTCGTCGGGGAGCTCCGAGACTGCAGCACTGGGTATGCTGGGCCGCTCCTGCAGGCCTGGGAAGCAACAGGGGAGCAAAGAGAATCTCAGGGTTTGGCAGCAGCTGATGCCTCCAGCTCAGGCCCATGGTGGAAGAGGGACTTTGCACCTCAGAAGGAAAAGACTTGCATGCATGGGGCTGGTTCCCATTGCAGCTCAGAGTGCAGATGAGAAATGTGGGTCTTTCACACCCCAGACCCTTCTTGCATGGGGCCATGTTCTCAAGAACGGAATCATCTGGCCAGAACTACTGAAACTGCTCCCAAACAAAGGCCTTGGGGTTCAGCTTTTCTGCAAAAGAGGCAGAGGCTCCAGGAACCAGAACAAGCCCCACAGGGACTGAAAGCCTTTGCAGCACCACTAGTTAGCATGTGCAAACTCACTGATGTGCACATACAAATACAGTGCAGGGGGAGACACGTGGACCTAAACTGGGACAGGAGTGGCTGGAGAGCAGCCCTGCAGAAAGGGATCTGGGCGTGCTGGTCGGCAGCAGCTCAGTAGGAGCCAGCAGTGTGCCCTGGCAGCCGAGAGAGCAAACTGCATCCCGGGGGGCATTGAACGCAGCGTGACCAGCCGGTCAGGAGAGGGGATCGTCCCGCTGTAGCCAGTGTTGGTGTGGCCTCACCTTGAATACTGTGAGCCGTTCTGGGCCCCGCCATTTGAGAAGGATGTGAAGGTCCTCAAATGCATCCAGAGGCGGGCAACCAAGCTGGTGACAGGGCTGGAAGGCATGTCCTCTGAGGAGCGGCTGAGGACTTTGGGCTTGTCTAGCTTGGAGAGAAGGAGGCTGAGGGGTGACCTCATTGCTTTCTACAGCTTCCTGAGGAGGGGACGTGGCGAGAGAGATGCTGAGCTCTTCTCCCTGGGATGCAGGGACGGGGTGCCTGGGAGTGGTTCAAAGCTGCATCAGGGGAGGTTCAGACTGGACGTGAGGAAGCATTTCTCTCCCGAGAGGGTGATCACACACTGGAACAGGATTCCTTGAGAGGTGGTCGATGCCCCAAGCCTGTCAGTGCGGAAGAGGCATTTGGACAATGCCCTTAACAACATGCTCTTACTTTTGGTCAGCCCTGAANGGTAGAGGGCTGCGGGAGAGGGCAGGGGGTGCCAAACGAAGGCTGTCCTGCTCTGCCTGCCCCTGCTGGGTCTGTGCTCTTCACCAGTTCCCTGTGGCCTTTCCCTGCTGCCCCACAGTTCACCTTCCAGCGCTCCCAGGGATACATGGCTCATGGCATTGCTCTCCTGGCTCCTTTCTGTGCTGGCTGCAGCCCTTGGGGAGGCAGCAGCAGGGACAGAGGCAGGCCCTGCAGTCACGTCCAAGCATCCAGCGGTCTCGATGCAGCCTCTGTGGTGTGACACCCACTGTAGGGCTGCCTAGTCAGGAGAGCCGACTGGCGGGTTGCAAACCGGCTCAGCAGCTGTGGGCAGGCGCTCAGTGCGGGACGGCATCGTGGGCTGAGGACAGGGTGTCACTGTGCAGCGAGTGTCACAGGCTGCCTGGAGCTGCTCCCAGCCCACAGCTCCCCACCCTGCCAGTGCAAGCCCAGCAGCAGAATGCCAGGCCCTCATTCCCAGCCAGCACAGACAAGCTCCAGTGTCTACTGCACCACTGAGAAGAGTCAGACACAGAGAGGCAGAAAGAGGTCATGGTGCAGAGATAACCTGCCATCCATGCACAAGGGGTCATGGAGCAGATCCCCTGGTGTCCCTTGCCCCGTGCTAAATCCTCTCCTGCAGCATGCCTCTCTCCGTGCCCAGGGTGATGGACCAGCACTCACTGTGATACATGGGATTATTACACTGAACACCGAGGCATTAAATATTGAGCAGCAGTTAAATGCTCATTAGATAGATTTAAACATTGAGACCCAAAGAGCCATTAAATATGCAGTGTGCAGGGTGGGGGGATCTGATGATTGATTGCACACCATCTCCTTTGTGCAGAGCTGCTACAAGCTTCCCAGCCCGTTTGAAGTCTCTCTGCTATGGACACGTCTGCTCCATCTTCTGAAATGTTAGCTCACAGCAGCCTCTCACAGCTGCAAGAGGTGGGGGAGAGACACGCTCTGGGAAGCAGCAGGGTGTGGAAGAGCAGCTCGGAACAATGAACAAAAGACTAGCTCTGGCACAGGGTGGATCCAAGCAGAGAGCAATCTGCCAGCACAAGGCTGGCCTCACTGCAGCCAGCGGCGGTGGCCTCAGCAGCGGTGGCCTCAGCGGCAGTGCTGGAGCTCTGCAGGCAGCTGTGGGACTGTGCAGAACCAGAGCCTTTCCATTGCGCCAGAAGTCCTGGGGGCACAGCATGGCACAGGGCAGGGGGACTTCTGCATTCCAGGGCACCCTTCAAGTTTTCCTCTCTTGCCACCCCCCTTGCTCTGCCCTAATGAGCACCCTGCTCTCCCCACTCCCAGTGCCCCCTGCACAATCCTCAGCACCCCAAATGCACTCCGACAGTCATACAAGCTCTGCCCCCACTGCACGGCCACTGCCTCAGCACCCAGGTCCGGGCATCAGCTGCCTGAGCCCTGACCCCCCAAGGACACAGGGGCTTCCACAGCCTGTTCCCTGGGAGCCTGCTCCAGGGAGCAAGGCAGAGGGCTTTCTGGATGCCCCTGACTGCAGCCCTGGAGGTGTTTGAGGCCTTACATGGCCCCAAACCCACTGCAGGATGCACAGCTCACCCTCCTACTCCAGGCAGAGCAACAAGCAGCATCAAGCAGCATCCCCAGTCCTACCATCAAGCCTGGAGAGTGGCTAGGAGAGGGCCTTGCATGGCCTGGCCAGCTTGGGGACTGGCTGCAGATGGGGGGCATCAGTGGGTTTTGGAGAGGGTGGTTAGCAAAGGGGAAAAGCTGGGCTGCCAGAGGAAGTTTCTTCCCCTGTAACACCTTTCCCTGATTGCACTCTTCTTCAGCCTGCTATCTTCAAGGCGTTCTCAGTCTGCCGCATTTCTCAAGCCCATTCCTCTCCCCTCAGTCTGTTCTCTCCCCTCCTCGCTGCCTGGATCACCCACCAGACACAACCTCAGCCCTCGGCCCAGAGGCCCCCAGTTGCCTCCTGCAGCTCAAAACTGCACTTGACTCCCATTTGGGAAAAATACCAGTTTCCCACATTACTTTGGCTGGCACTGAGAATATCCTGCTCTGTTCCCGACAGGCCACGGCACAGCATTGGTGCTGTGAGCAGCCAGCATCGTCCTGTGGTCTGCTTCCTCCCCCTGCTCCTACTCACTCAGCTGCACTCCCAGTCTGCTTTGCAGGAAAAGTATCTTCTTGCAATGACATGAAATCTGCATTATTTAAAGACCAGTCACAAATTATTTCTGCCAGAGCCCTAGTCCCAGCCCGTGCCTGCATTTTGTGGTCAAAGGCCTGCCTGCAGCATATCTTCCCCATCGCCTGGCAATGGGGCCGCTTATTCCAGGGAGCAACTGGCAGCACAGAGTTGCACGGGTATAGGCAGGACCGTGTCAGGAGGGATCGTGGGACAGCAGCTGAGCTTGGTTTGCACAACCACAGGAACGCAAATTACAGAGGTAGGAACAAAGAGGGGGCGTGAGGAGCCTCTTGAGCTTGCAAAAGGGTAGTGCCCCTTCAGTGCTGTGAGTTTACAGGGGAAAGGGGGGCAGGTCTCAGGCAATGGGACTGTTTTGCCTGGGAAAGGCACCCAGCTAATCCTGTCGTCCTGGAAGGGGCACCTGAGTGCTCTCTGCTGTGGGACAGCCCTCTAGGAGTGTAGCTGCAGCCCATGGCTGAGCTTCCCTAGCCCCTTCTGCCACTCACTTCCCAGCTCCCTGCCAGCAAGGACCATGCAGGGACAAGTGTCCGTCACCCTCCGTAAGGCAGCCCAGAGGGGTGGCGGGGCAGGGCTGATGCTGCAGCACCCGGGGCAGAGGAAACGTCACCTACCTCCCTGTGAACCAGCCCTGCTCGGTGCCAAGTGGAAGTCCAGGCACAGGACAAACAGATGCTCCAAGCGGCTCTTGGGGTCCCTTGGGATGTGGCAGTGCCCACCCAGGCAGCTGCGGTGGGAGGAGGCAGGCACCCACACACCGGGCCAGGCGCTGGTGCCCTGTGTTGGGAAGGGAGAGGTCACGAACGTAGCCAAAGCCTCCTGCTGCTTCCCAGCTCCTGGCTGGCGCGTCTGCGCTGGTGCAGGGCAGCAGCCTCTGAGGACAGGGCCAGGTGTGGGCCCAGGGAGCACAGCCTGGCCTCTGGCAAGCCCCGTGGCAGCTGGCCTCAGCCTCCGCCTCACCGCACCTGGCCAGACCCAGCCACAGTGCTACAGTGCCGGCACCACCTCGGCTTCCCAGCCCACAGCTGGAGGAACCGCAGAGGAAGCGATTCGGAGCAGGGCTGCAAGAGCCGTGACAGCCTGGGTGGCCTGCTGTGAGCCGGTCTCTGCCACGCTCTGTCCTGTACCAACCCCTCAGGCTACACGGCCCTGACTCGCACGTCCAGGTCAGCATCTGCACAACCCGGGAAGACTCTCAACATCCAGGGAGAACCTTGCCCCCGAAGCCGGGACAGCCCCATGCCTGGTTCTGGGCACCACCCTGCCTGTCCCGCAGTGCTGGGTAGCTTGCTCTCTCTCATCCACACCAGAGGCATGGGCACAGTGTGTGCAGTGAGATGGCATGAGAGGCAGCAAAGTGTGAGGCCCTGCACCATCTGCCTGCTCTCTGCGGTGGGGAGGTGAGTGTGTGCGTGAAGATGGCGAAGCGGGAGCAGCTAGCCAGCTCTGCACAGAAAGGCAGGTCAGGGAGGCTTGCAGCAGGGGCACAGCGCAGGACCCCGGCCGGGGCTGCAGGTCGCTCTGTGGGCAGAGTCCACACACAGCCTGAGGCTGAGACAAATGGATTGACTCCGGCTAGGAGAGGAGCTTTCTCTTGTGCTCAGATAAAACCACACTGTAAGCTCATTTCACTTTAACCTTTCATTTTCAGGCTGCTGAGTGGGTGAGATGATGACCTAGGCACTAGTTTTGTGGAGCAAAGTGAGCATTCAGCTTCTCCGGGGAGACCTATCCAGACACGAGAGGTGCCAAAGTCTGCACCCATCGGTGTGGGCTGCTGTGTGAAAGCTCTGAGGAAAGAAAACCCCTCCTGCAGCGAGCAAATGCACCTGCCACAGCCCTGGCTCTAGGCAGGAAAGACCAGATCCTTCTCCATGTCCCAGCAGCAAGAGGCATCACCCCATTCCCGTGCCGCAGCCAGCCCCAGGGTCAGGCCACTCCACAGCTCCAGCATCCTGGCCCTCCTCTCTGCCCAGGTCTGCCCTTTGGACACCACCCAGTGTTGCTGGAGAAGACAGCCCAGCCTAGCAGCATCTGGGCAGGCTGCTACACAGCCATGAAGGGCTCAGGCTGCCTCCACACAGCATGGCCTGCACCAGGCCACGCACACGTGGTGGCAGACCCCTTCACCCTACCATAGCCATCCCCACATTGCTCTGCAGCCCGGGATAACTGCAGCCAGCTGCACCCCACTTGTCAGCTGTGGCAGGCACCAGCTCCCCTGAAACAGCTTATGCACAAACTCAGGCATGAAATGGATGCAGGTGCCAGAGGTGGGTGCCAGGTGGCGGGGCAGGATGGGACAGCATGGGTTTACAAAGGGGAAATTGTGCTTAACCGAGCCTGATGGCCTGCTAGGGTAAGACGACTGGCTTGGTGGATGAGCGGGGAGTAGCAGACGTTGTTTACATCAACTTTAGTAACGCTTTTCATAGTCTCCTGTAACTTCCTCATAGGCAAGCTGATAAACTATGGATTAGGTAAGCGAACAGTGAGGTGGGCTGAAAATTTGCTGAATGGCTGGGTCCAGAGGGTTGTGACCAGTGGTACAAAGTCTAGATGGAGGCCAGTCACTAGTGGAGTACACTGTGGTCAATACTGGGGCCAATATTGTTCCAACATCTTCATTAGTAACTTCCCATTTTTAAAAAGGGAAGAAAGGAAGATCCTGGGGACTAGCAAGCAGTCAGCCTCACCTGTGTGCCTGGCAAGATCATGGAGCAGATCCTCCTGGAAACTATGCTAAGCCACATGGAAAATAAGGAGGTGGTGGGTGATAGCCAACATGGCTTCACTAAGGGTAAATCATGCCTGACAAATTCGGTGGACTTCTACAATGGGGTTACAGTGTTGGTGGATAAGGGAAGAGCAACGGACATCATCTACCGGGACTTCTGCAAAGCATTTGACACTGTCCTGCCTTACATCCTCATCTCTAAATTGGAGAGACGTAGATTTGCTGGATGGCCCACTCGGTGGATAAGGAATTGGCTGGATGGTCGCACTCAAAGAGTTGTGGTCAACTGCTCCATGTCCAAGTGGAGACCAGTGACGAGTGGCATTCCTCAGGGGTCAGTATTGGGACCAGTGCTGTTTAACATCTTTGTCAGTGACGGGGGGCAGTGGGATTGAGTGCACCCTCAGCAAGTTCTGCCAAGAAGGACCTGGGGGTTCTGGCTGACACCAAGCTCGCTGTACACAAGCAATGTGCCCTTGTGGCAAAGAAAGCCAACAGTATCCGGGGCTGGGTTAGGGAGGCTGCCGGGATCCTTACTCTCTACTCAGCACTGGTGAGATCACATCTGGAGTTATTTGTCCAGTTATGGGCTCCCTTGTAAAAGGAAGACATGGACACACTGGAGAGAGTCCACCAAAGGGCCATTCTGACGATTAAGTGACTGGAGCATCACTCATATGAGGAGAGGCTGAGAGAGTTGGGACTGTTTAGCCTACAGAAGGAAAGGCTCAGGGGGGGTGTCATCAGTATGTATCAGTATCTGATGGGAGGGAATGAAGAGGGACCCAGATTCTTCTCGGTGCTGTCCAGTGACAGGACAAGAGGCAATGGGCACAAATTAAAAAACATTAAATGCCACCTGAACACAAGAAAACACCGTTGTTACTGTGAGGGTGACTGAGCACTGGAACAGGTTGCCCAGAGAGGTTGTGGAGTCTCCATCCTTGGAGATATTTGAAATCTGACTGGTCGTGGTCCTGGGTAACCTACTGTAGCTGACCCTGCTTGAGCAGGGATTGGACCAGATAACCTCCAGAAGTCCCTTCCAACCTCAACCGCCTTGTGATCCTCTGACAGTTCCTCACAGCACACTTGGCCAGCACTTCCTTACTGCACAAGCTGAGCCAGCCACTCCCATGACTCCTGGTGTCTCACATGTCCATGCAGCATCCTCCACCATGCAGACCATCTCTGCCATACCCTGGCACCCAGCCTAAGCACGCAGATGGAAAGCAGCAGACATGGCCTATGGAAAATAATGTCAGGAACAGGATTGGAGAGAGCCTGTCAGGAGACTCCAGCTGGCATGTGAGGGTTGGTACTGGGCTGCAGAGGGACATCCCAGATCCATCTGCCACCTGGAAGCTGCGGGATGTCTGCCCAGAACTGCCCCCAGTACAGGAACACCAAGGCCTTCTGTTGGGGGCAATCCCCTGCTGTACCTCCACTTTGGGATGGCAGGGCCTTGGTCTGGGATCAGGTCTCCCCACGTGAGGAAGCATCAGTGACTCTGACCCTTCTCCTGGAAGGGAGACAGACTCTCTCTTGCACTTCAGCCCCCTCGCCGTGCTGTCTGCCAACAGCCCCTCCCTGCTGCAACCCTGCATCTCTGCTGCTCGGGCAGCCATTGTCCACATGCCCTGGTCCCGCACACCAGGCTACAGCTGCGCGAGCTTCTGGCACGCTGGTCTCTCTCCTGGGGACACCCTAAGCTTCACACTTATCTCCAGGGTCTGGCCCCATGGGGACAAAAACCTTTTCTTGCGTCTAGCTCTGCTTATCATCACTGGGTTGTTGCAGTGCTCTGTATAACCAGCACACCAAGACAACATGTGAGCTCTCCGAACACCCAGAGCTAGCCAATGTCCCCGGGACCGCATTTCACAGCACCGAGCCTTGTGCTAGTTGCAGCACCTCGAACACTACCCCAGCCTACAAACACCCCTGCATCCCATCCACCACCTCGCAGCACCCTCTCCTTGCTGCTCTGCCCCACCAGCAAAAGACCCCTAGACCCACAGCGCCAGGCTGTTTTGAGCACAAAGCAGAGACCAGGCTGCTGTGCAAGAGATTTGGTAGTGCTTGGTTGAGAAACGTGTCCCCCCATGGAGCTGCGCTCAAGGTCACAGCAGTGCCACACAGATGCCACTGCTTGGGCGGAGAAGGGTCCAGAGCCTGCCCTTGGTGCAGCAGCTGCCCTGCAGCCGCCCTGCGGATGCCCACACTACCCCGTGCCCTGCAGTTCTGCCCTGCAGACCCTTGTCCTTGCGGTTTGCAGCCCTCCAACTCCAGGGCGAGCTTTTCCCCCGGCGGCTCGGCCCTTCCCGGCCCTCACAGCCTCAGGGGCGAGCTCCCTTCCCCTCGGCGCCAAGTAGCGTCCTGGAAACGCCACCCGTGCCATCAGGGCAGCCTGGGTGAGACCCAGCTACGCCGGGAGCAGCACACAGCTGGCTCCGGGCAGCTCTGTGCGGAGGGAGGCACAGGCGGGGGGTGAAGCCGCCCGGCAGCCTTGGCACAGCTCTGCTCTGGCTGCAGGGCCGAGCTCCCGGCCCGGGCGGACGGGGGACGAAGTTGATGCAAGGACGCTGCTCCCCGGCTCCGGGGTTGTTCCCCTGCACGCGTGGAACGGGTGCCCTGCCCTCGCCCCGCACCGACCCATCTCTTCCGCGCCCGCCGCCTCCTCCCACTGCAGGCTCCCTCCTTCTCTGCCAGCCCTCCTCCGCCTTCCCACAGCAGCCGCAGATCCCGGGAGGCCGGAGCACTGGAACCGGCGCGTCCAGCGCTCCTTCGGTGCTCAGCCTGCCCTGGAGCGGGGCGGCGCGGAGCGGGCAGGCAGCTCCCGCGGGCGGCCCGCGCCTCCGCCGCGCTCTCAGCCCCTCCGGCCC
>VYZV01015906.1:64669-86750 GCA_013401275.1 Pandion haliaetus | reverse complement strand
GGAGGCCCCCTGGCGGGCGGGGCGCGGAGCTGCCGTCAGGTGGGCGGCGGGAGCCCGAGGGAGTGGGGCGGTGGACGTCTGCGCGAAACAACCGGTTTTACCCAGTTTTATTTTGATAATAAATTCAGTAATACACTCTAGCGAACCCAGAAGCGTCAGACGGCTGAGTGATGCCGGGTGTGCCCAGCCGCGGTGGTTGTTGCCATCATAAAATCCGAGGGACTTCCGCGTGTGCTGACCCTGATGATTTATTTTAAATTACATTCATGTAGTGTTATGCTTGTTAATGAGGTCTAAATGACAGGAGTATTTGATAATAACAATTTAGGATTCTGAGGAATTAAGGGGGGTGACACCTCTTTGGAGGACACTCCTTGCCAGGGCAGGTTTTTGCCTGCAATATAGTCTGTGTTCTTTTGCCCAGCTGTTTGGTGAAATGGCCACCTAGGGGATGAGAAATACTTTCTTGGTGAGGTGATTCCATAATTTATTCACTCTTTTTGCTAGTTCATATTCCCAAAGTTTGCCTGCAGACAGGGTCAGTGTGTGATTACTCTCCGATGTACAGATCGATCGCTATCCACAGCTTTGTTCTTGCCAGCGAGTTTTTCTCTGCGTGGCAGCTTCTATTCTATTAGTTGCCATTTTGACAAACTATGTAACTTCATACATTTTCTCCTAAATCGGTACCGTTTTCTAATTGTCCCATTTAGAATGATGAAAGTTACCGGTTGCTTTTGTAGTGGAATGTGTTTCTAGCAAAAGTCACAAGCTGTAATAACCAGTAAACATTAAAACAATGTTAAGTTGTATAATGTATTTCCTGATACACCACATTTTCTTTAATGGTAGAGGTGGCTTGTTTCTCTCAGACACATCATCTACAGAGTTTCTTTCCATTTGCTAGTGTCCCTACATTAGGTTACTTTTCCAAACTACCTGAACTGGAAAGTAATGTGCAGCTAGTAGGTGGGATCTGGATCCCAGCTTTGATAGGGTTGCATGGAAGACAAGGCTCAGAGCGATGCATAGGAGCTGTCTGCAAGCCTGGCATGCAGGGTATGGCCGCATTCAGCCGGGGGCACACCGCTGAGAGACGGTCCAGGAGGTAGGCAGACTGCAGACTTCCCAAGAGGTCAATCTACGTTCTCATTTTCACAGCTGCGTATGACTAGAGGTGAATAAGTTATATCTGTAAATAACTGAATTCGCTTCTCTTTGGCCTGCAAGTAAGGCTGCACTTCAGAAGAGTCCCGTTCTTTGATGCTGTTACAGATTTAATCTAAAAAGACTTGAACTTCGGGCTTCCGATTTAAAAAAAAACAAGAGGTGAGGTAGAGGATGCACAAATACAGCCAGCAGCAATTAGCAAAATAATGGGATAACATCTGTGTTCAGTGCCTCTTAGCATCAAGTCTTTTCCAGAGGTATGTGCTTTCAGAAGGCATTTTGGCTGCCTAAGGAGAGGACTGGAGGATTGCAATCTTTAATTTTTTTCAGACCAGTTACTTGTTAGAATTGGTTGAGGGTTCCCAAGAAACTTTTCAGATGGCTGGTCTCGGTGGGACTGCAGGTCGTTGAGGTCCTGAAGCAACTGCAGGAAACTGGGTTTGTACTGGCTGCCTGAAGTGTGGAAAACACATTTTATGAACTATTTCATGACTTGAGACACCTGGTTCTTTACCATTTTTAAACAGTTGCTAGCATTTATACAGACATTTAACTTTCACTGCTCCTCCCTCTCCCTAGTAGCATTTACATGTCCCATTATGCTGTTTTCTACATAAGCAATAAAACAGCATTTCTCCTTCAAACATTTAATCTATTACATCTCGTATGATGCTGCATGAAAAATCCTCCTAAGCAGGCATTCACTTACAATGATGCAGCAATGTAAACATAGCAAACATGAAGAAAAGAAGGTTTTAAATACTACAAACCTCGGGCCAGGAAAATGCGATACGGTAAAAAAATCAGGACTTGACGTGGCAGGCTGGAAAAGATGTTGCAGAAAATCAAGATGACAGAACTCGCAGATTTCAAAGTATGGCTAAATAGTCAGCATTAAGCTAGTGGTATTTTAGAACTTATTTTCATTTCCTGTGACATTCTTCATATTATCTTGCAACGTTTTGTTTTGATAATTTTTATTTTGTTTTATCAGAACTAGCTAGATCCACAGCCTGGCTAATTAGGTTGTCTGGTATTTGGCCACAGAATTCAATCTTTGGCTGTCCTGCTCAGTAGCAACCTGTTCCATCCCATAGTACTCACAGCCCGCATTGACAGGGCAGGCAATAAAGCTCATACTTGCCCAAACAGAAATCCCGTCTAACACATTATAAATTATCACAGAATCATAGAATCGTTTAGGTTGGAAAAGACCTTTAAGATTACTGAGTCCAACCGTCAACCCAACACCACCATGCCCACTAAACCAGGTCCTGAAGTGCCTCATCTACACGTTTTTTGAACACTTATCTTAAATCTTTGAACACTTAAATACTTGGAAATTCAAATGGTTTTAATGTATCAAAAAGCCACAAAGTCATCAGTAACTATATTAGAGAAAAGGCACTGTATAATTTGGATTACTCAGCGTGAAATAATGCAAGTGTGCATCTATCTTACCTGATTATTTCCCGTGTTAAGACTTGGTCTGTTGTTTTGCTTTGGTTGCTGCACATTGTCACCCCTGAAATAAAAGCCACATCATCAGGCAAATCCCCATTTGGTTTATCTGCCTTCAGGGATGTGTTTTTCAAGGGACGAAGCTGTGAGAGACTGAAAGAGTTAATGCCTCGAGCATTGTGGTGGGGCAAGTTCTGCTTAAAGACGAACTCAGCATAACAACGAAGCCTGCCCAGCAAGGAGCCAAGGTGAAAAGCGGCCGCTGAGCACCCATCAGCACAGACATCAGCGACGGGGCGGGGAGGGCGTGCTGGGGGGTGCGCAGCTCCCCGTTCCGATACAAAGATCGAACTACGGTCACGTCTGCAGGGAAGGGGAAGTTACTCCCCAAACGACCCCCAAGCCCACTGACCCATTTCCCGAAGGTTGCACCCAACGAGTTCGGGTGCCGGCCCGCAGGAGGGGCAAGGGTGATAAAAGGGCATGAACTGAACCCCAGGTGCGCAAGCCCACCAGAACTGCACCCCTCGGCTGACTGGACCAACGCTGGACCCAGGACCATTGAAATCTTTCCCTTTTTCTCCCTCTGTCTTGTTCTCTCTTTCCTTTTCCGTAATCCCTACGCCTCATGCCTTGAAGACATAAACCCGTTGACCAAGTCTGGTACTAGGAGTGGATCCAGACACCCCCAGGCTCCTCTCAGAGAAGGGTTCTAGAAAGCAAGGGGCTCTGCTCTGAACCTCCTGACCCAACAGGAGGGATCTCCCCCTTCCCTGAACTGATGTATATGTATGGTTACCACGGGTTACTGAGGTAGTTCCATGCCAATTCCTGTTGTGAGAGACCCCACCACCTACTGTTATGCCTCCCAAGCTCAGTTTGCTTCTGCCATGAATAAAACGTTTAACTGGTCGGTTGGTGTCGTTTCACCTTAATTTAGCCCGAGGGAATTCTGAATTCAACAGGACTCCCTGGTCTGTCCAGCCTGGGTCATGACAGAGGCTACAGCTCAGAGATCTGGATTCTGTTTCTGACTCTGCCCCTTTCTGGCCTTGGCAAATAATTTCAATATGCTATGTCCCTGTGTCCATGCAATACAATTATCAATAACAATTAGGAAAGTGCAGTGTATTTGGGGAAAAAAATGCTTGAGGACTGACAACTGGAGTATCCGGATTAAACTACCTAATAGCAGGGTACTGGCTATTAAACTACCTACTAATGCTTCTAGCAGGGAAGTCTTTTTCTTTTAGGGGGTATGGAATTCTTCGTATAGATAAAGAATCTACCCAGCTTGCTAAAATAACCTGGAGCGTGCTCTCAAGTGTTGAAATACGCACTTGTAATAAGTGCAATACCTGTGTTGTCTTCTACTTTTCCCGCAAAACTTTCTTCTTATTGCGTCACGCTTAATTACGGCTAATACAGTAACAATTACTAGTGGTAACACAAGGAGGAAAAAAATAAGCAGACCATCCCGAAGTGATGTATCTAGAGAAAAAGAATTGAAATCATGTAAGATAGTAATCTTGCTTAACCTCATATTAAAGCATTTTTTTCTGCTAAAAACACCTTTCTGTTGTAAAAACGACAATCTTCAAATTATTATAGATTAACTAGTAACTCCACTGAAATTTGTAAAATGTTATGATCAGAAAAGTAGGATTTGGCCTTATGTTATCAAAAGTTCTTTCTGCCTTACTCACCCCATGTTGCATGACATACAAACTTTTTCCTTTTCCATATATTTTTTCATGAATTCTAAAGCAGACAAATTGATTTTGTATTTGCTTACTCGCAAGTGATCTGCACATCTTCTTTGTCTTCCTAAGCTATTAATAAATACAAAACATTTGCATGGTCTCTCAGTGTGAAGGCCAGCAAAATCTACTCCATTTCCCCTTTGTAGAATTTTATGGCTCTTACACAAGCCAACTGCTGCTTGTTGCACGCACCTCCTTAAGCCCTCTCGTTGCTGTGAGACCCTTCCCATATATAAAGGCTGCTGGTTTCATTCTCAAGCTATAGTCTTCCTCTCTGACATCCATTTTATTAGAACTTTGTTTAAATACCTAAGTAAATATCTAACTATTTAAAAAATGTAACTAATTCTGAGCAACTAACGTATTGCTTTTTATCTCAGACAAAATAGAGGTCGATTTCTCCCTTGGACCAACTTCCTTGACGTCTGCAAACCTACACATCAGATAATAATGTCTGTTCTTCAAGTCAGTCCATGATTAAGTGTCCCATGCAGTAGAAAAAAAAAAAGTTGAAAAGAGGCTGAAAAAAAATCCTGTTATTAGTGGATTATTTTATCAGAGAGTGGGGGCAGAATGAAGGCCAGTTTCAGTATCTTACCTATGTGAGCTGGACCACTGTCAACACTGCCGCCGTAGCCTGACCGGTTACAGAACGGAGGCGCCCATCCAGAATTGCAGTGGCAGTTCCCGTTGTTGTTACACACCTACAGTCGGGGCAACAGGGATTAGTCAAATGAACAACGCCTTTCTGGAAGCGACCACTTTCAACCTCCAGTATATATTTGGAGTTCCACATTAAGAGTTGCATGTGGAAACAAGAAATGTTGCGCGGTATTGCATAGAAATACATGAAGTATTAACTGGGAATAAGCTCTCTCCCTCCATAACATCCCAAAACATGTGAGTGATACTGATACTGGAAGTTCATCCTCTGTAGAAGTTAACCTTTGTTTTGTTATTTGCCTGCAATAGATAATAGTCCAAAGAACTTCTCAGTTTTACAACCTTTGGACTCCATTTTGATTTTTCACAGAGACATATATAAATCAGGAATCACTAGACTCAAAGGATATTTTCCTTTTACAATTCAACAGCTCAGTAATACTAGAAAATTCCCTAGGGAAATTCAGAAGAAACATCTTTCAATGCTAGTGCTAAGAGGTTTACAGTGTATTGGCAACATGAATTACAGATAAAAAAACGGACTTAACTTTTAATACAGATCTGAAAAAAACAAAGCCATCTGTGTGGTTATTGCTTTTATGCGGGGATTTTGCACCTATCTGTCTTCTAGAAACAGGGCATGAAAACACCATCTACTCACCCCATTATCATTACACTTCTGCTTTACGTCACAGCTGTAGCCCAAATGACTTGCATCAACACATTCAAAACCTACACAGGCCTGGAAAAAGTAATTAGTGTCTTTCAAACACAAAACTTCAAAAAATCCCATCCTTTTATAAATATACTATATAAATGTATATGTTTACAAGTCTACAGCTTTTACTTAAATATCAAGAAAAAGGGCTGATAGAACATTCAGTACTTCACAATTTTATAGCTGTATTTGTCTCAGATTTTCTTGTCTGTGGATGCATTTTGGTGGAGTAATTTGAATAACTGATAATGTAGTTAACTGATTTGTTGCATCCCAGTTTTTTAAGAGCTAATCAATTGTTTGTACATGTATATGTCAAAAAGCAGATTTTTTTATTATATTATGGCATACAACTAAGAGAGCTATGTAATGCCTTTGAAAGTTAAAAACTTTCCAGTTGGTGGATTATATTCTGCAATGCTGCTATGGTTCATCTTACCTTCTTTTCTCCACAGGCTGTTCCATCATGAACTTGAGCAGGATCTGGGACATCCGATCCTAAGTCAAAGTCAGAAGACCAGCATAAAACCCCAGATGCGTTATTGACAACACTCCAGGCAGGAAGATTTTGAAGACTAACAGATGTGCACTGGAGCTTGCCACACAGACTATGCCTGTATTGAATGAATGACACTCAGAGACAAGGTGAACAGAAAAAAACCAGTATCGGTGCAAATACGCCACCCAGTCAAACTTTTTAGCTTGCATTTCAAGGAAATATTCTTTTAAATCTCATGCTCTAAGAGTTTGTAACAGAATATAGTTTTTACATTGAAGATTTTAGGGTTAGTTTTATGTGCTGGTGACTTACTGAACGGGACATTTCTTGTACACTCCACCACTCATTCCACAGTTTCCAAACCTATCTCCTTTAATATTCGCTTTTTCAAAGCATACATCAGGTGCTTTTCGTGCCCCTGTACAAAAACCAGTGAATCTTAGTAAGCTGCTACACTGTCTTAAAAATATGAGAAAAAATAAAAATCGGAAATGTCTGTTAGGAGACTACAAGTCTTTTTGCATTAAAATATAAACATACCTTTTCCATATATAGATTCACATTGTGAATCAAAACTCTGGCATACTCCATAGTAGCAATATGCCTTCATGTTGTCGCATGGATAACCATTCATGATATAAACGTCATCTGGACAGTAGGCATTGCTTCCATTGCAGTATTCAGGTAGATCACAGAAATCCATTTTCGGTCTGCACTCTACTCCTGCCACTTTAAACTAGAACCAGAGAGGAATGCCACCTGACTTTTATTTTGCAACAGCAGAAGTTCTAACATGAAACAATGGCAACTAGGAACCTTCTGTGATTTTAAGGGAGACAAAATAGTTTTCCAGATCAGTATCTAATGAATATCCCAAACTCCCTCAGTTTCATAAGGGTGTAGCTATAAAGTTTATGAGCTGAGCCTGCAGAGGACTTAGGTAGATCACACAAATGCGCACACAAGTACAAATTAAAAAGCAGCCAACTATCATAGACTTTGGTGAAGCTTGGTGTTGTATAACGGAGATCACTACTACTGAGTCCCCTGATCGCTCATGCGTCCTACGAGGTATGACACAGAGATGACATTCCATTTCTAAGCTATTGGCCAGGAGTTTTTAGACACAAATTCTCTGCTTATGCTCTCTACTGATGAATGTAGATGGATAATGTGAAAATATGTCAAGAGTACTATGATAGCTCTTTTCAACCATTAAAAAATACTCATAAATCATATCAGTTTAGCTTAGTAAAACATAGCTTACCTTGCAATTTTTGCAGCACAGTCCTTGAGCACATTGAGATCCAGATGTGAGTTTGCAGGTTGCAGCATCACAGCAAGGGTTAGTACATTCCTGAAGAACAGCCATAGACAAGGGGACGCAATGTTTTTACCTCACTATATAGCTGGGAAGTACATCATCATACCAAGTGCAGGGACAAACCAGACTTTAAATACACCACCTCGCTTGCATGTTCTGAGGTTGACAGCTTTCTGCTCTAACAGAAACCAGCACACAGTTGGGCTGTATTTTTTTACCAGAAGTCATCAGAAAGACATATTTTGATGTATTGTGGTACAGGGGTATAGGATAGGTTTACACTTTAAATGGACACTAAGAGAAGCAGAACACTTTGGTTTTTAAATAACACTTCTTATCACCGCTCCCCTCATCTTATTTTTCCACTAGAGTAGCAGTTTGGTGTAGAGAAATGTTGATCTCTCTTCATGACTTAGAAGAAGGCCTATACAATGGAACCCGGATTTGCTGACAGCCTTTCGATTTACTGCTGTCTTTTTTGAGACATCTTTATTTTCTGAAGAATGAGTCAATATATCCCATTATTTGAAGAACATTTTGACAATGCAAATATGGCCAACAAAAGTAATTTTGTTGTGGGAGAAGTTTAAGGGTTACAATTAAGAAACCTGTAAGTGCTCTAAAGATGGGTAGTCTCTTTCATGTGACAGAAATACCCACGTTGCTAAAACCAGCACAAAACCCAGTGGTGTTTCCACATACTCTGCACTGAAATGCTCTTCTTTCTTAGGCAGTAGCTCAAAGTTCTGTGAAGTCCAGTAGCCCTTAACTGAGTTCATATCAAAATTAGAGTATGATTTTAGGCTTTTTCTAAAATTTATTTTCATATTGCTTGCAAAAATGTAAATTTACAGGCAAGACTCCTCAGGTATTAATGCAAATCAGGTATACCAAAAGGCCAGTGTAATACAACAAATATCATATCATATCATAGTAATATCATAATAATATAATAAAATATAATATACAAGTATCCAGTTGTATTTCATTCATTACCTGCGGTTTGCCGCAGTCGCATTCTTCATTGTTATCAACCACATTATTACCACAGACAGGTTCTTTGTAAATAGTACTTGTTTTGGGAGGATTTCTAAGGCAGTTTCCTCCTCCATTTAGAATAAGGTTCTCAAAATCATCAGCACTGCAGGTGCTGAAATTCCTGGATCCACTGAAAAGCATAATATTACTTTTTTATTATAAATACTCTGCTTACAGGAAAAAATACAACTCAAGCCCTTAAAATATTGTCAATCTATAACAAATACAAGGTTTCATAATGCTAGGAGATCATGAGATACTTAATTTTTACTTTATTTTGAATTAGAGTATAGTACTAGCTATGTATAGCATAAATGCAAGTACTTTCAGAAGCCAAAGAGACCATCAGATTATCCATTCTGGTGTCCTATATAAAACGGGCCTTAGAAATTCCTTGTCTGTACTGAGTCTAAAAATGCTTGATTAAAAAATACTAAGAACTAATTCCTAAGAAATCAGGAATGCAGCTTCTTATAGTAGTTTTGTCCAGTGTTCAATTGCCCTGATTTATTAATACAAATGTGGATAGATAAAATAATATGATCTTTTTCTCTTAAGGGGAAGCCAAAGAACAAATGAACTACAAGAAACATAAGTTGAGAGGTTTTATTTAAATTAACTGTTAAGAGAATCTGTGCAAAGGATGCATGTTTGCACAAACCCAGTGAATACATGTAAAGCATTCTCAGCAGGGTAAAAAACCACAGTAAAACACTATCATTATAAAAAAATAAATTCAGAAAATCCAGATAAGTTTTTAGGAATGCTACAAATAAAGAATGAATCGATCGGAAAACAGACAATGTTTCAAATAAATTAAAATTATGTCAAATCCTAAGTCAGTGAATTCACCTCTGCGGTTAAACTTTTCAAACAACTCCCCATTCACAACAGTTCTTCAAGATTCATGGGAGTTTCACAGCTTATAAGGTATAGTCACTGCAGATAAATTACAATTATTAAAATAAAATAACTGGAAATCTTACTTATCTGTGCTGTGCATAATATAGGATGCAGGACACCTTTTATCGTCGTGTTTCATTCCAAGATTATGCCCCAATTCATGTGCAACTACTGTAGCATGACGTAACACATTGTTATGATTCAACTAATAAAGAGAATCAGTGTTAAAAAAAATTGTGAAACTAAAGAAAATGCTGTGTTTCTACCTACTGATTTATTCAAGCCACAGAGGTCTCAGAGGCTATGAAGACAGAATACTAAACTGTATTGCAAAGTGAAAGCAGCAAGAACAGAGAATTTGTCACTGTTAATTTTCAGGTAGGGCCAGATTCTGCTACTCTTTCTATTCCTTCCATTAGGATCATATTCTGAATAATAGCATTTGGCAGTTGGACTAGATGATCATTGTAAGTCTCTTCCAATTGAAATTATTCTATTCTATTCTATTCTATTCTGTTCTATTCTAACACAGTTAATCAGTCATGACACTGATTTCAATGGAGTTTTCAATGACAAATGTACTGTTAAAGAACACACTCTGCTTCTGAGATTGTCCATGATGTTGTGGCATCCATGTTGTAAGGACAGGAACCTCTGGAGATACTGGCTCTGCCCCAAGGGTGAAGGAGAAGAAAATAGTTTCTTACTAATTTTGCCATATTTAAAATTTTTGCCTGTTTACAGCCTTATTGTGGGGAATTCCAGACACTTGAGAATATAGTGCATTATGTTAACTTTCTATCCATGTAAAGAGTAAAAAAATATACACTATTCTGTAGCTGTATTCCTATCCCAAAACCACTGTGGTTATGAACTTTATTGGTATGAGGACGGACTTTTCTTATGCAACTTTGAGTTAGATGAATTAGAAAAGGTGATTAAAAAAATATTTCAGGACTAAATCAGCCACGTGGACTGGAATGTGACAAAGAAGAAACAAATTTGGAAATAGTTTAAAAAAAAAAGATAAGTATAAAATATGCACAAGTCTTTACGTAAGAAACCCCATGAAAGAAACCATAGAACTCCAAGCCTAGTCTCCAAGACCGGGGTGACTTGACCAAATAGGTCAGCAGAGCGCACATTATTTATTAGGTTGTTCTGGAAGGTACCTCTGTGGAAGCAACGTCTGACAATAGGAGTATCTACAACTCTGGATTTCGTTAATGCACAGGGGAAAGCCTTCAATTGTTCAGGTACTTCTTTGTCCCACTAGCAGCATATCTATGATAGTTTAGCAACTCCTGTGCAAATTTCTTCCATTAACCACAACATTATGTACTTACAGTGCTGATTGACCCTCCCTGGACTTGTGAGCAGACAGTACCCACAAAAGCCATTCCAATGGATCCATCATAAGAGCCTCTCCCTCTGCAACAAAAGCAGTTTGAAGGTGTTGTTGAAAGAGGGGCTGAATGTTCACGATTTCTAGTAAAAAACACTGATGAGTTTGAAACAAATATTGCAAGACAAAATTTGGTCTTCTTGAAGTCAAGAAGAAATTTATCACCATATCAGGGTTTCACTGTAATTAATGATGAATATCTGAATAACAGAACTTGAAAATAATGATCAGTCATGTAAGTTTGCTGTGTCAGTGCCTCTGAGTTCACAGAATCACAGAATGGTTGAGGTTGGAAGTGACCTCTGGAGGTCATCTGGTCCAACCCCTCTGCTCAAGCAGAGTCACCTAGAGTTGATTAATGATAAAGAATTCATTGTAGTTTGTCATTTTGCCAGGTTAAACCAGTTTGGAAGTTGAGTGACTTTCACTCCAGTTATATTTTCATTCATAGACAAACCCCAAATCATACGCATTAACAACACTGGCAGCATGGCTAGTTTTTCCAGTGAATGAAAACTTACATTATGAGATGGCTAACATCGTTTCTTGATCGTTTAAGAAGATCTTTCTGTCTCCAAGAAACGAATCTACTCAGTACATCTCCAGCTGAACCATCCATCACAGATATGTGGTTTGTGTCTGTCCAGATCTCTAATCCAACCAAAACAATCTGGATGTTTAATGCCCTATACATCTGAAAAAACCATAATGATAATTACTGTCCATCAGTCTGTTTCAACTGAATTATGAAAGATTACATCACTAGTACTGAGTAAGCAATAAGCTGAACATAGTGACTGAGACATAACTTTAGTTTCTTTGAAACTAAATGTAAAATATTTGTATTTATAAACTAAAATATAAGATATTTATAAACTAAATAAATATAGTTATAATATAAAACTAAATAAGGAAAGAATATATGACTAAAGGCAATCTACTTCATGAAGGTACCTAAACACATCTTTCAGATGGAGAAGTTAGTAAGACCATGTTCATTCATTTCCTTAGCTAATTGTCTTCAGAAGAAACTGGGAACAGATGGTCAGAGAGCTTATTGCATTGTTCACAACGCTGACAGTTTGCTTAATAAAAAACTACAAACATGCAAAATGCTCTCCCTAGAAATGTAAAGCGTACTGGAGACCTCATGTTCCTGGAGCAGTCAAAGTCTGGGAGCACACAGAAGTGGTTTAAGAAAATCTTGCATCTCCCGCCCTGCTTGCACCTCTATAAGACTTCTGCATAGGTTCATGATGTGCTTTAAATGTGTTACAAATTGTTATATAACTTCCAAACACACTTTCAGAACTGCATTAGCCGTTCTTTTGAAAACGATGATAAAGGAGAAACTACTGAATTTAGGCAACTTATCGGACCTACCCCATCAACATAATTAATCAGCTCAACTGTTTCCTTTTGCACCGCAGCAGGATCAGATTTCTTCAGCAAAAACTGTAAAATACCATATGAGAATGTCAGAGAAAAAATTTAATGAAGTAATAAAATGTATTTAGCATTGGATGATATCATTACCCTGTTGTTATCCACAACCACAAATACTTCCACATAGCTTTTCTGTGGCAGGACAGCTCGTTTCTTCTGCAAATTAGAAAGCACATTAAGTTTACATAACAATTAATGAGTTTAAGGTTTTTTACTTATTTTTCTCATGTTTTTAATTTCATGTCTTTATAAAGCAATGATGCATTTTTTAGCATGGTTTCAAAAGTCAATTTGCCTTGGATTCCCAAATAAATATCTGTATGTCAGTAATTCACATCTGATCAGACACTGGGATGCATGAGCTGAATGGTAGCTTCATGCCTTTCATGTCATACCCATGACTGTCTTGGGCAGAGCTCTGCTCTTCTGCTAAAGGATTGCTTCAAGCTATGTTAAATTCCCATTGTGCTCTTCTTCTGTTTCAGGAGTTCCTTAGCAGTACTGCCACCAGTTTGGGGTCCATGAAAATGAAGGCAATACAGAAGTGGCCTGCCAGGCCAAACCCACCTGCAATGACACCATGCCAAAGCAAGAGCTCTGGAGACCCTTGGCTGCTGGAACAGGCTGAGGAGAACGCTTGGACTCAAGAGAAACAGAAAGGTATTTACCCTCAAAAGCTTTTCCCTGCTAGAGATAGTGTTTGATAAAAATGGGTGTTTCACTGACTGCTTCACAAACATCTTCTTGTGATGAAGGCTGCCATTCAGCACACCACATTGGAAGGGGATATCCTGCATATCTTCTAACTGGTAAAACACGTGTTCAGATGTGCTGGATGTGTTGAGCGGCTCTATTCCATACCATTTGCCACCAATGTAGAGAATTCCTCTAATAATCATAAAAGAATGAAAAATTATTCCACAATTTTTCCCTTATGGTTATGACTAAGTGAGTGAATGACAGCTGAATACTTAAAAACTAGAACTGTTCATACCACTATGTTGAAATAATTTATTATCTTAAACTATCTTAAAATGCCCAACAGGATCTCAAAAGACAAAACAGAACTTACTTGAAACACCTGATTGTACACAAGTGTGGGCTCCTTGAATCAGTTAGCAGGAAAGCCAAATTATTACTAAATGAGTCTGGATAGTGGGTACAGAGCTGATGCAAAGGGTCTCTTTTAGTCCTTATCTCTAGTCTCACTCCTAGCCCCATGCAGTTAAAGTAATCTAGCATTTTAGAAAAAGATACCTTTTAAGACAGAAAGAGAGGCTAAAAGCAATCACCAGGGTGTTTATGAGGGCAACAGCTGTATTGCACTGCTGAGTGCAGCTAAGTAGAAAGATTTTGCGTTTGTCCATTGCTCAGAAACACCTGCCACATGCCCATTTGCTGTACCAGAATCTTTCAGAAGCTATTATCTTGTTCTCCAGAATCTCAAAGCTATATTTAGAACAAGAATTCTCTAGTTAATACCTTGTGAAAGAAGATCCTCAAAAATGTGAGTAAAAGGTAACCAAAGGATTTGAGTCTACGTAAGTTTGCGGAACAGCCAAAATGAAATATCTGTTCTGCTTAGGGAGATCCAGCATTACCTGAAATACCAGTACGTTGAAGATTTTATTCTTCATTTAAAAGAATGCCAGGAAATGACATTATTTATTGTGAGCGGCATCTTGCTGTGATGCTATACATGAAAGATATCTGGATGAACTTTACCCCATTTGCCTCTTCATGCTTGTCAAAAAAACATCAGACTGAACAAGGCTACTACAACCCATAAGTGTATCCAAAGTCCAGCTAAAGAGCCAAACTCAGTGAACACAGGGGAGCATGGACACACTCTAAGCACATTCTGAATATCTGCACAATTTTTTGTGTGCACCATCTCATTTTGCCAACTCACATGGACTGATTCTGTGGTGAGAACACCATCATCTTCTATGCATTAATCTGTCCCATTTATGTTTATCAAATAAATGTAATTTTCTTGTATTTGAAACAAATTGTTTCAAATTTGGTCAAAACTTTTTCCACAGAAATGGTTTTTCTTTTGAAACATGCCCATTCATAAGACAGAATTGTTTGCAGGAGTTTGTTAAGTTTAGCAAAAGCTTCATCAGCATTTCTTCTAGAGAGGTACCGCTGGTCAAGACATTTGCATCAAGTAATAGAGGCCTCAGTTCATGCCCATGTTCTGCCTATATTTGGATTATGCTTTCTCTCATGTTATCTTTTTCTGTGAAGGAATTTTGGAAAAGGGAAAAAAAGTGGTACTTGAGGGAAGATATAAAACCTCTAAAGAGTTTCAGCTTCATCAAAAGGTGAAATATAAAAAAAAATTGCAAGGTAGGATGGTGCTTTCTCTCCAGCTGTATGTTGAATAGCAACTGTTTTTTTGGTACTGCACAATGAATTACCATGAAGTAAAAAGCAAGAGGTAATACCTAAGGCCATCACATGTGCTAAGAGCAAGCATCGAGTCAGCAATCCCTTCAACAGTGCCATGATAATAACAGTGTGTCTGAAATGCAACAAAACCACATAATTAATGACAAAATAAGGTTGTTGCCTTCAAATGCAAACTTACTTTCTAGCCAGCCTTTTTATTTGCATGACATTAAGGCTGGCTGTCACAAATTTACAGAGTTCCCTATTCTAAAAGTAATCCCAACCTTCTTGGAGTAAAATATTACTTGACATGAGTACCTACAATAGCATTTTGTCCCTTGGTTCTAGAAAACAACCAGGTTTTTAGTTTAACCCATCACCATCTTTTAACAAAAAAATCTTTTCATCTGCATTGCTCGTCCTGTTCTTAAACAAACTCCCCTCAAAGGCTGATCTGAGAAGATCTCCCATGCAGTCTCCCATAAGACTTAATTGCTCCCAATTAAGTCTCACCGAGCTCACATGCAGTTTAAAATTGAAATTAAATACAAAATTATTTGTAAGGCTTGTTTGATACAGGACCTAAAAACTATAGAGCTTTGATGCTGTCATTGTACCTTTAATTGCATACTATGCAAAAGTGACCTAATCAGGTAGCTCAAATTCATTCTTGGCTTAATCTCCTGGCATCTCCTTTCACACCTTGGAATACACTAATGCTGTATCACTGTAAACAGCCCACTCCCTCACAAGACATAGAACCTTATGTTTTGTATGAGTGGTAGCTGTTAAACAGAAATGCTGCAAATGTGAAAACTCACAAAAGCCTCTTTCCCAGCAAATATATTTTTCTTCTGTAGATACTTTATGTGCATCACTTGCATTTTCCCTTCCATTGCCAAAAATGTAACCAGTTTTCACTGTCCTATTATAGAGATATGAAAACACTCAGAATGAATGGTTGTGCATTTGTTTTTGCTTTGAAAATACATTTAGATGCATACATATCCTTGTTGTTATCCTTAGTTCTATCAAATTGTTAATATGGCCTTCAATCCATAAAGCTTGGCTTCCATGGTTTGAGGAAACTCTGACAGAAGAGGGGAATTTTATTATATACAATACCTTGTTTTTTGATTGTGTTGCCTCCAGTTTCCCATTTTCACCATATGTATATAGCATAAAGTCTTCGCTAACAAGCTTTCTGGAAACAAAAATAAACTACTGCTATTTTAACAGTCTAGAAAGGAAGAAATAAGTCAAGAATCCTAGTAAGTACTACATTCTGTTAGCAGTACACCCATGCTAAATTATTATTAAAAGTCATGGACATGCAACAAAATACCTTAAAATGAGCTGCATTATTTGGAAAATAAATTATTTTGAAATATTTTAACTAAAATTTCCATAGAGTTGGATCTGAGCAGACTATGTTGCATTGGGGCCTGGACTATTACAAGCTCAGGAATGAGGAACAAGAGTAACAGACAAATTTCTTCAAATACAACATGGCTAACAACCCTCCCCTCTGCTAATAAAAAGCTAATGCTGAACTGAATTCTAATTTTTCATAAGGATTTTACGAAGAGTCTTGTGCTGCTAATAAAAAATCTAATAAAAATAAACTTCTTCACAACTAGAAAAAGTATCATTCCCTTCTATTTGCAAGCTAGTACCATAACAGAGACACTATTTAACAGAGTCATTTTGTAATTACTACTATCTGCCATGTAAGTGGTTTCTTCTGAATTTTTTCAGCGTATAAATACTTGTCTATATGCAACTAACTCCCAAGATTGTATGATTCCTTAGAACACTCTATCACATACTTATTTTTCTTCAGTTTTAGGAGATATGTTCCATTTCTGGTTTTAACTGAGTAAGAAAGATTGTCATCTGAATGCTCCTGAAAACAGAACAAAAGATATCACTTAATTAGGTGATTTTCTACTTGGTTGTGTCAGTTCTACATTTTGTTTGAGAAGAGAGGTCCAACTACTACATGTGTTTTAAGTATCTACCAAAACACAGATTCCTAACCCTCATGCATTCTAGATTTCAAAGTCTCAGCAGCACACTCTACATTCTTTCCTAGGGAAAGTTTAAATTCTATTAATCTAAAAATTTTCATGTAGAAGACAGAAGGGCAAAGCCCATGTATGTACTCTGCCCGACTACCACATCAGGTTTTGTGACACTCCTTAGGTAAATCATTGGCAGCCGGATGAACAACTCACAAATTCTTCCTTCCTTAATCGGTTTGCACAAAGATGACTAATGCTATTTCAGTAACAGTTACTTCAGTAATTGAACTCGATATCTAGGACAAAGGTAAGTCACTGCACAACTGAAGAATTAAGGCTCAGATCTTTTAACTCATGCATTTACCCTGTGTGACTCTGTGGGACCATTTCTACAAAGTGAGCATCAGCCCTTTATGTGCTACGTGGTTGAAATCCTCTGGTTATTCAAAGACCAGGTACAGCGAGCAAAAGAACACACAGAGCACGGATGTTAGTTGAAGTTTGAGTTCAACATCTAATCTGACTCAGAAGAAATGGAAATATTCTTCATGTTCCTTCTCACTTCTGCCTTACAAGGCTGTTAACAGGACTGGAAGTTTGAAAGGCGCTAACTTAGAGTGCAATCACAGACCTTCATGGGAACAAATTTACTCAAGACTAGTTGAAAACACTAAGAATCTGAAGAGATAGTGTGGGGCACAATTCTTCACAAAAATAATCTATATATANNNNATCTATATATACCATAGACTCTGTGCATATGCGTGTGTAATATAGGACAGTATTGTGAAATACAGCAACATTAGAAGAAAAAATCAGATAGAATAACAAACCTCAGGAAAGAACGGGTGATGTTTGTCTCTGCCCATCAGACTTCGAGGAATAATTATTTCTAATGTAGAAAGTCTGGATGTCTGTTCAGAAGATACACCTAAAAGTAAAGTTTGAAATTTCTAAAGAATCAGAAAGGATAAGTAAGGCATTATGTTGGCATCTGCACAGTGGTGATTGCCGATAGGCCATTGTGATCTGTCTGTAAATGGAGAACGACCTGACTGCCCATGCTGTTTGCTCTGTTCCGTCTCTGCCAGAGCTCTTGGATTATGCTGGGAAAATTGCAGAAATGAACATTTTCATTCATGGCCAAGTTACTCTTAATTTCTGAGTGTTTAAACCAAATATATGTGGCTTCATTCTCTGCAGATATGCTGTTTTGACTGTACTCAAGGTTAATGACTACACCACCCCAAACACAACTGATGTAACATGCTAAAAACTGCAAATTCGAGCAAAAGTTTTCTTAAACAGGGTGTTCAAAACTGGCTGGCAACCTTGGCTTTAACTCTCAGTCTTAGTTACTTACATTATAAACTGGGATAATAGCTCAAATTTTTCTCATTCCTTCATTAGGCAATATCAAACCAAATTAATTATTTTTTGAAAAAAAAAAAAATTCCTCAACCAATATGACAGTAACATAACAGAGAATCCCAAGAACAAGAAAAAAAAAAAAATCCTTTCCTGTATTCAGTGAATACTTTGATAGTGATGAAGAAATAGTTTAGGAATGGTCCAACTGATTTCAAAAAAGTAACTTCAGATTAAAGCTGTTGTCTTCTGGAGCACACAAAGAAAAACTATCAAATGATTTAAACACAAATTTCTGGATTATTAACTTTGTAACTTTGTCTATAATTTTTGAAACGTATTTTCTTCCATGACCTACACTTTTAACCTGATGTACCACAGAAAATTTATGCAGCTCCACCCATCTGTCCCCTCAGAGTAATTTTTGAAGTAGCTGGCCAGTTAAAATTAACTGTGCAAGAGATGCTAACATCTCAAATAGAATTAAGTTCCTTCAGGCTTTGTGAAATCACCTCATTGGTGCCAGGAAGACTGTGCTGGTCTGTAAAGCTACAGCAGGGCTCTCTCTAGGAGTGGCTGATGGACCTACAGTACAATTATTTTGAATGGTGCATCCAACTTTGCCAGGATGTTTCAGAACTTTGCTAGGCAGAGAATTGGAGAATATCGTATCTCCAGAAGAATAAATTCAGTCCCTAGATACTCTGGGGAATGTTTTTTACTGGTTACAGAGCCATGTGCTGTGGTCTCACCTTCTAGCTACTGTTAGGTCCTGCACTTGCTCATCTTCTCCCTCTTGCTCGTGTCTCTACACCCTTCTGTCCTTTCCTTGATTAAATCAGCTCCCCCTTCAGCCCTCTACCTTCCATTTAAATCCCTTTACTCATATTCCTTTCCCCATTGCCCTGAATGAGAAATGCTTACAGCTGTCCTCTGGATATAATTCTGCCACCTGCTGCCTGTATAATCTTGACTCACCACGCTTGCCTCCTGCCACTGCCTAACGCTGCATTTTGTTTGTTCCAGGGACAGTTAAACCTTTGCAAAAGGTCTGTAGCCCTTTATGCTATATCAGAACCATCTCCAGAACATCATGCAAACGCAGGAAGCTAAAGACAAGAAGTCTGCTGAGTATCGGGTTTCAGGTAAGCAGTTTTATAAAGACAAAAACAATCTCCAGTGACTTTTAAAAATTGTGTGAACTTGAATTCATCTTCCTTTTTCTTGTCTGCTCCTCAATCTGGTTTGAGTGTTGACTTTGATCAACAGAAACTCAACCATTGCTTTTAAACAGGTTACAGAATCAACAATAACATGGGGTTTAGCAATGAAAGTGGTTTCCTCCTTCTTAAATTGTTCTTTCATGAGGAAACAAAGAGATTTCTTCTCATTTATAGTAGCACAAAGTCACCCTCAGCCTCCCATGTTTCTGTGAAAGGACTTCATAATTGCAAAGAAGACACAGAACCACCCATCCAAAGCAAGGAGGAGGACTCTTCAGTGTAATAACAATCTCTACCTATTAGATAACATCAGGATTTTTAAAAGCTAGGTGCAGGTAGCATATGTTTACCATTAAAGACTGCCGTTGCAATCAAAATGTAGGAGTTGCTATCAGCAAACATGTCTGCAAAAAATACTGGCACTCAATATTTACTTCTGACTTCTGCTCTTAATCTTCAATAACTTTATTATCTAAATTACAAAATTCATTCTGTTTAACGAGTTAAGTGTATGTTGAACTAACAGTGGAAATGCAGTTCTAACAATTTAAAATGTTGACGCCTGAAAGCAGGAAACCTGCAAGTCATAAAAATAACATTTTCTAAGAAATATTTCAGGTGTTAAATCTAAACCTAAAATCTGAAGCCAAATCATAAATGGAAATGAGCAAATGAAGAACTAAAACAAAACTGTAGGAATTTCCCTTACATTACCGAAGATCAAAAACTTTTTCTCCAGTCTTTACTGTCAACAAGAGTGACAGTAACTGCAGTTGTCACAACCAGTATCCAGTAAAGAAGATGATGTATTTACATACCTACTCCAACCTGGAGGCAAAAAAACCCCAAAACACAAAGTGCTCAACTATGAAAAGCTTCAACCTGTAGTCTTTTCCAGACAACTTTTTGTTGAACAAGATTTTGTCAATTAGCAGGTCAGCTAATAGCCTAATACCTGGAGAGAGCCATGACTCGATTTGAAAGGTGTGCATCATTATGATCAGGACCAGAGAGAGTACAAGAAGACTTGGAGAAACTTTCTGAATACATAACAAAACCTGAAAGCTTACCTTTTATCCAAGAGGGTTTTCCGGTTAAAGTTAGTCCAAAAGTGAACAAAAATAGGCTGTGTTTTAACATGACTAGATTTCCCTGAGAAACTACTACAGTATCCGAGCAGTCACCTGTACCTGGCTCTTAGCTGCTCTACACAGGCGAACTAGAAGAACGAGAACCGTCTGCTCCGGAGGTGAACAACAGAAAAAGCACTCTGATACTACATCTGTGCTAAGGAAACGGGAAGTAAAATTTAATCCATTAGGCTTGCAAAAAAACTGGTTAGACAGCTTAACGCCAATAAAAAGCAGCACATTCTTAAATGCTGATTGGAGAAAGAGCACCAACCCATGCCAGGATCAAACTGGTTTATTCTAAAGGGTTTTGATACCACGGTGAGATCATATGAGATTAGAAATGTAAAATATTGCTACCAATGGATACAACATTTAGGATGTTTATACCGGCTATTGTCAGCTCAGTAAAAAACTCTAGTATAAAACAATCTACTCTTCAAAATTTCAGCTTGTTGTTTTCCATTTTTTCATCTTTAAAAATATAAAAAATACAATGCATACAAACACATGGAAATCCCACAAACACATGGAAATCCCCAAAACAGGGATTTTACCCAGTCCCTTCTATGTTAAAGGTAATTATCCCCACCAAAAGTCCAATTTTGTGCAGCATATTATTCTTCCGGGATTAGAATAACTTTCTGAGGCATCATGCAATCATACTGTCACCGAAAGCAGAAAATAAATGCTTTTAAAACTGAATGAATTTGCAATGCATTTCAGAAATATCTCAGAAAGGAGACTGAGATGACAGTTTTCATGCTAAAACATTAATGAATTAATTAATTAATTAATGTAAATTAAAACAGAGCAAATCCACTTTTCCATTGCTAGTAAACTACATAAAACAATGGCTTCAGTGGCAAAAAGCAGAGATGCCGACTGCATTTGTAATACTAGCTTGTAGAAAGCCTGTTCAAGTCCATCTTCCTGTTTTCCCAGACTTAATTAACGTTCCTCAGCCGAGCACCAAGTGAAAGAACTCGATATCCGCGTTCCCTGGGTTTATGTCTGCACCGCAGTGTCAGGAGCAGCTTTCCCCGACTCCAGAAGCTGGCATCCTACTGAAAATTAAATGAACCCAATCTTTTATTTATAATCTCTCTCCTATATGCGTGCAAGTCGTAAGAGAGAATTCCGTTGCTCCAAATTCTGCTCTTTTATCAAGGTCCACAGCACTGCCAAGCTTTTAAGGCTTCTCCATCTCTGCGAGAGCGCGTTATTTTATTAGAAAAAGGACTAATACCGGCATTCGCCCACACTGTGGGTGTTACTTCAATCTCGTGACCGCTCCCCTCCGTGTCAGCCTTCGCACCCCGCGGGCGGGACGTGGGGTGCTCGAAGGGATCTCCTCGGCCCGCACCCACCAACCACCCCGGAGGACCGAAGTGGGACAGAGCCCGCTGCTCCTGGGTGGCGGGCTACGGGCAGGGCGAAGGGACGCCCGTTTGCGGTCGCACGACGCACCGACCCGTTGCCGCCGCCAGCCCGGGGTGCTGCCGGCACCTCAGAAGGACTTCCCGCCACACCACCACGGAGCACCGCC
>VYZV01015906.1:0-50541 GCA_013401275.1 Pandion haliaetus | reverse complement strand
AGTGTGCAAGGCCAGGTTGGATGGGGCTTTGAGCAACCTGGTCTAGTGGAAGGTGTCCCTGCCCATGGCAGGGGGTTGGAACTACATGATCTTTAAGGTCCCTTCCAACCCAAACCATTCTATGATTCACTGGTGTCCACAACGCAGATTCAATACAGAATAATATTTGGATGCAAAATTTTTCTGTGCTGTATTCTAATGGAATGAAACAGTACAAAAGCATCTGGAGGAAATACTTACTTAAAATAGGAGAAAATGAGCCTAATTGTTTGATTTACATTCTTCTGAATTTGCCAGACACAGTTTGCATTTGCTTTTAGTTCAATCCTTAATGCTTTGTTGAGCTCATGAAGTGAAGCACCACAGCGAGGTACACCTCCTGAAGAACAGCAACAACAAAAATCAGCTTGCAAGGATATCTCTCAAGTTTTCTCTTGCAATAATGTTTCATCCTCCACTACTCAAAGATTTTGGGACAGTCCATCATGGAACCGACATGAAAAATGTTGTACTATTTTGGTTTTTTTTGCATTAATATTACTGCAGTTTATGAAACCTGACAAATCAAATAGTAAAAGAATAATAGAAAATACTTTTAATCCTCATTTTCCTAGTAGCAGAGAAAAGGGTAGTTAGGGGAACACATATCACAAATGAAGCCAATGCAAGACTGGAAATGCCAAGTGATACAGGACACCTCAGCAACACTCTTCGGCAAGGTTTGTCACTTCAAGCACTGGTCTTCGCCCTACACTCAATTCCTAAAGATCATTGTATCCAGTTCAGAGGTTCAGCCCTTGACTTAAAAGCATTTGGGAACCTACGCCCAGGGAATCAAAAAGACTTTTTGGATTTGAGCTTCTAAAGAACTATGCGTAGGATTACTGTGTATTTACTGCTGTATACAATTCTGATCATCCATCTCTAAAAGGGTTCTGCTAAACAGGAGAAGCTTTGAAGAATGGCAGTGAAGATAGAAAGTTTAGAATAGCTTCCAGACAAGAAATAATTAAATGGACTGAAGTATTTCAGGTCAGAAAGGGGAGAATTAGGGGGAAAGGAGGTGCTAGAGGTCTGTAACTTGATGGAGAGCGATAATATGAGATATTCTCTTCCAATACAGTAACTCAGTGGCCTGGCATGAAACCAGTCAGTTGTGGTTTTGAAACAAAAGGATCTGGCTTTTTGCACATGGATCTTTGCTGCAGGGTGACGTGGATGGTAAAAGTAAAACATAAAACAGGTCAAATCCATGAAAGAAAAAGCCTTTGGTAGCTATTAAACACAAAAAGCATTTCCTCTGTTTCAGAAGTCCTAAACCACGTTTGCTGGTGACTGGGAGAGTATTCTGGGGAAGTATTACGCAGGCTTGTATCCATATTCTTGCCTGAGCATTCTCTGTTGACTGATTCTGGGTTCAGGATGTGGGGCTAGCTGGACTTCAACCCCATTCTCCTGTGAAAAAAACCACAAACCAGCCATGGTTGACATCACTGACATCACTTTTAATAAGTTATGAAGTAGTTGCAGTAATGGCCATTGTATAGGAAACTTTGGGAAAGTTTATAATCCAGTTTGAGCATAACATCTCCTTTGTACTTTTAGTATTAATCTAAAAATAATAGTCTAAAAGAGCAGGAAGAATTTCCTATACAGTGTATGCGGTCCCAGATAAAAAGGTCAGACTTTCTGATGAACTCCAGAGGGAAAAGAAAGGTTTAAGAGAGACCTTCCTCATCACATGTGAAACCTCCCAACTGTAAAAGCATTATAAAGTCAGCCCTACCCTCCCGCTGCGTCCCTCTGGACTAGAGCAGCTCTGCAGCAATACTTCATTAATGTACAGTAGCTACCCACCATTAATCAGGTAAATTGCTGATCTGAGCGCAGAATGGTGATCCCAAATCGAGCAACAAATGACTATTTATTGCTTCTGAATGAACAAATGAAAAATGAACAAATCTCTTTTAAAAAGCAACCATTTCCCAATTAAGTCACTTTATTCCTGTTACTCCAATATAGTATTAATTTATAAATGCAAGTTTCCATTCGATAGTAAAAATCTCTTCAAAATCAAGTTCTTAAGTTAAAAATTTGCCATAGGGAGTCATATATTGATATCTTTTTTTTTAGTATTTACCATTTTTAACACTTGCTGGCACATTTGGTTGCTACTATTGTGCAGCAGTACATTAAAAGAAGGTGCACCTTTAGAGATATGTTTAACATTTTTCCCTTCAGTTGTCTATAAAATACCTATTGTGCAGATCCTAATAAAGTTTCACAGGAGAAAAAAAGACTAGATTTCCATACCAGTGGATTCAATTGAGTTGTCTTCAGCGAGAGCTAGAGCAGCGAAGAGAGGCAGGAGAAGGAACTGTCTGAGCGGCTGCATTTTGATGGCAGCTAGGGAGGTTAGGCTTTTCTAACTTTTATACCTCCTGCTATTTCACAATCAGCTCGTATTACATGGTGTCATGGCGGGAGGGCTTAATCACTCAGTTACTGTTTCTTTTTAACAGATATAAATGAGAAAGTAACAGGTGTGCCCATTTTTTTAATATGTAATGCATGGAGTAAGTTTAACTGTGCTTTTGTCAGCTCTTGTGGGTTCAAAGCACGTTTTTCAGTTGATTTCATTGAACGTCTGCTTGGGCGTGTTGACGTGAGCAGGAATGTTCTGGAAGGGATTGACAGACTCCCTTGGGAGACACATTCAGCAGTTTGCTCTTAGCGCTGCTCAGCAGGAGCTTGGTTTTTCCCACCTTCATTTTGACACCTACTCTTTAGGTTACACTGGGCAAATCATTCCCTGTCCTTGCTGAGGATTCCTCAGGTTGTAAAGTGCGACTATTGTAGTAGAGTTGTCATAAGTAACAATTTCCTATTGCTGAAACATTCGTGGATGAACAAGGCCAGATTCACGTTAGTCACAGGTTTAAAAGAAGATTGCACTGCAACCACTTTGCAGATAGAACTTTCTTAGTCCCACAGTAGAAGCTACCAAAAAAAGGAATCAGCCTTTCCTTCCTGAGGTAAGGAAACAAGCACAGTTCTAAAAGCCTCAATTCCTTCTAGCACGAGTCTATTGATTATCTGTTCCAATGTATTTATGCTACTTTGGCTGTCTTTCCATAAGGACCAAAGCGCTTGAAATCCAGAGTATTTCTTACTGCAGCAGCGGATACCCAATCCTTAAAGCTTCTAGAGGTTGTGATAGTGCCAGTGCCACAGATGTGCTATTACCCTGACCTTGGTTCGGTGCAGTACCCGTGTGATGTGTGAACAGCCAGGGTTCACACAGGAGCCTGGCTGTGTGACTCTTTCCAATACAGAGAGCAGGTATCCTACAGCTGTGCAAACAGGTGTTCTTGCAAGTTTGCTAGAAAAGTCAAATTGCAACGCAGACTTTCTTGAAATAGATCCAGGTACTTTACTTCCATAAAACCAATTTTTTTTGGTAAAATCCCATTTTTTTAATTTTATAAACAAACCGAAATATGATGCATCTGTAATGATCCTGTATTTCTAATCTCAGACCTATGACTTCTTTAAAACAATTGTCTCTGATTTTTAACTTGCTTGAAGGATTTTGAATGCAACTCTCTTCATCATGACAATGTACTTATCCTGCCTTTAAACATGGAGGCATTGAATAAATCTATGAAGTTGTTGCATAGCATTTCAATTCCCTTTAGCTTCTGGAAATGCTAAATTTGCATTTACTCTGTGTAGCCTTTCATTTCTTAAACCCACACACATACTTGCAAGGAATTTTCAAATGCTAACATCCATTTTTTATGCATTCAGTGCATGAACTGGTGTGTGGAGCCCTGCCAATCAATGCTGTTTCCATCAGAACCAAGAAAAAAAATGCCTGTGGCTATGATAGCCTGGTAAGTTACTCTGGTAGTTACAGGTTGGTAGTCAAACTGTTTGGAATTACTTGTATATGAATGATTAGGAAATTTTCTTGTGCTGGAGTTGATATTAAGGGACTGGACCCCTAAGTAGTGTCCCAGTGTTTCTGAAGGGCTGAGCCCGTGCTCACACTTGACTGGCAGCTCCACCTTGTCTCTGAGTGTTCAAATTGTTTTCAAATCTTGTGTGTTAAGCCCAAGTTCAGGTAGTGTGACATGTTCAGATAACAGGTGATGCCAAAATATTAATGGGCCGCTTTGAATTTCCTCTCCTGCCTCAAAAGAAAAGGGCCAGCAAGTCTTCCTGAAAGTCCTTTAAGATGAGAATGACTGTAGGGAAGGTGGTTTACAGTAACAGATCCTTAGAACGAGTGAGTGTGCATTTTAGTACAAAGCAACAAGGGTTCAGCTGTTGTGACACTGTTATTTACGGGCACTTTCTCTCACTGCCTGCAGCCAGGAGTACAACAGCAGAGAAAAATGTGATTTCGAGCACTTTAAATCATTACCTGTGCAAAGCAGAGCAACAGGGTTACCGGTGTGATGGAGTTTTGTATGAACAAAATATGATTAGGAAATTCTCTGACTCAGGACGGGCGTTACAGTCCTGCAGGATGAGGGTTTTGGCAGTGAGCCTGCTCAGCCAATGCCAAGGCTTAACCACCAGGTAAGAGATTAGATCTGGAGCCTTCGTGGGAGTCCTGCGTGACTTTGGCATTTGAGAGCTGGCTAAGTTATTCATGGAGAAGCTGAGTTTCAGAATGACTCTACTCCCTATTTTGAAGGGATGAAGCATGAAAGGAAAAGTTGCTGAAAAAAGTGGATTTTTTTGTCTTGTGTGGCACAGCCTCTAGACGCTAGGCATCCTTATTCAGAGCAGGGCATCTCATTATGAGTTTGAGTAATCTGCACATACTCGCCATATGGAAACTGAGTATTGGTCTTAAAGATGCTTTTCTCAGTCAGGTTGAGTTCACCAGATTATCAATATTTAATTAATCTTTTCCCTGAGATGACTGCTGTACTCCTGTACAATTCTGCAATCAGCAAGATGTTTTTCTCTATTATGAACTGAAAATTATTAATTTCCATTTATTTTTTTCACGAAGTCATTCCAAGGAGGACAATTTAACATAAAAGTGCAGAAACACTTTCTTAGCTCAAAGTGATATAATTTGAACACCTATTGAAAGAAAATGGATGAAGCAAATGCTTATAAGGAAGTAAATTTACATGTACTTTTTTTATAGTTCTAATCTCCAGTAATAAAACCTGACATATGGAAAGATTATAATAGCTTATAGGTATTGCAGAGATTATATCTCTGTACATGTACAATATTTTTTTCCAAATATTTTTGAGTTCCTATTTAAGGTAATTGCTCAGACATTACTGGTTACAAGGGATGCTTATCCTTTGATTTATGTCTCTTCGTGAGCTCAGAAAGCAGCACTGAAAGTACATCTGTAAGGCAGGTTAATCTTTCTTAAAAGCCCAGTATTTGAGCTATTAGGTACAATGGGGAGAACTGGAAGAACTGTGAGAGAGAAACAAGTCTTGAAGAGAAAAATCAGCCATTTGATCCAGTTATTCTTTGTCACTGAGAGCATTTACTGAAGTTTAGGGTTTACAAATCTGGAATATAAATCCAAAAGATCTAAAATTAAGGAACACAAATACAATTAAGATTAAAATACCTTTAGATTTACACCCCCTAGTATAATGTATTTTATAGAAATTAGTAGCAGATGTGCAACACACTGATCACCTATAAAAGTGATCAACATAATGTTATGATTAGAATAAACATTATTGGGGCTGTTATTATTTGGGGACGATAATAATAACGACGCTGTCACTTGTGCTTCTTTTGCCTCTTCTCATATAGCCCTGGTAGTGTTGGGAGTAACTACTATATCTGTTGCATGCCAATATTTTGCACTGTAGGCAAACTCTTGGGTATATGGCTGCTCTGAACTTGAACTGGAAAATCCTCTTGCCTGGTGAATAGTAGTTCCCACAGGTTGGGTCCCTTACACATCTGAGAAAAGAAAAATGAAAAAACCCGCATATAATTGTCATACAAAAATTGTGACATGGTCATTAAGCCTATTTGTTTCATTGGCTTTCCTTCAGAATTTCCTTCAGAAATTTCTAACTGTGATGTTAATCATAATTTACAGCACAGAACTCCTGAACACAGATGCAGCTATATGGAATTTAAATATGTATGTTGGTATAATATGTAACACAACATATATATCACTCACGTATGTAGATGTATAAATGTAAAGCACCTGATGGAATTTTAAATATGTGAGAAAGAGTTACTGTGTAGGCCTGTTATCTTTCCAAAGTTATTTTGTATTTCAACTTTAGAATTTCTGAAGAGCTATGAAGAAACAATTCCATATCCCAACTCAACCAAACCCCCTTTAATAGGATGCTTCATCCTTCTCTAAATTTTTTATATAATTTGTTAAATACCTTCTGAGAATTTATACCCATTCTTCTTCCCTAGCAGATTATGGTGAATTAAGCATAAAAAGCCAACCAACAAAACTGTGTGTTCTTGTCCTAATAACTACTTCATCTAAAAACCTGCTGCTCCTTGCAAGCAGGTAACTCAAATATGTTTCAGGACTGGGTATCTTGGGTGGATGAATTTGTTGTTGTCCGTATGAAGTCAATCACATGTGAGGAATTATTTTGAAATGGTTTCTGAGATATTTTCTGTACTCTCTTCTGACTAAATCAGATGCCACAGTCATAGAATCGTGAGGATTTGGAGGGACCACACACATGTCTAAATAACATCAGATTTGGCTCTGTGCTGTAGAGGGTAGCATGAACAAACAAATCCTGGTTTGGCTGAACATAGTATGATGAAGCCCTCACTGAATTGGAAAAAGATGGTGAACCATAAAGGGCAAACTTTACAATGAATCACCTAGATGGAGTTTCCTGGTATGGAGACTCTGTAACAGTGGCTATCGTTTGGCCACCAGCATTCCTGTGTGTTTTGCAGTCAAGGTTTGGCAAGAGAATTTGTATTTCTGGGGTAGAAGGTGCCAGAAATGGATCCTTTCACTGTGTTGAAACAGATCATGGCTTGACGGGCTGGGAGTTTAGAGCTGCAAATTATGGCTGAAATCTTTTCCTGAATGTCTCTAGAAAGTCAGGCAACCTATGGAGTAACAGGGCTCAGCTGTCCATGCTGGGAGGATCCTGGACCAGGATCCCAGTTGAGGGCATTGCCAAGTTGTGAGAAAGTCTGCAGAGGCATGCGAGATAAGAGAGGTGAAATTGCTGACAAATCAGTTACTGTTGATTTGGGTTCAGTTAGTAGCTCAAGGACTCAAGAGGGAAAACACCAACATGGAGAGGTAGAAAGTCTTAAGGGGAAAAAAACATGGAGAATGACAGCTGAGTGCAGTGGAAGGTATGCTTCAAGGAACCATGGAGGAAGACCCACCCTTCTCCACCTGACTATCACCTGGCCGGCAAAGGCCCGTTGGGAGTCTCCTCAGTGTGGTGAGCATGCTAGCGCCCAGCTTGTTAAATCCTGCTCTCTGTTGTATGTTGGAGTGAATACACCATCGCTTTGTGTGTCACGGCTGTACGTAACCCACGTGCAGAGTCACTTTGTTTTGGGCACATTTAGCTGCACACAAAGTGACCTGACGAGGGAGGGTTACGAAAGGGAAGTGGGGCGGGGAAGCGTGTGAAGTGGGGAAGATTGATAATATCATATAATTTAGAATAATGAACCTTTAGAAACATAATTTTGTTTAGTGTTAATATAACATTTGTCTATGCTATGGATGTTCCATGTCAACTTCCCAAGTCTTGGCATTCACAAAGCCATGGGGTGGCATCATGCGGTAACAATCTTTAAAAATATTTTTGAAATTTTTTTTCATAATTAATTTTGATAATATCTTAGCACACAATAATTTCAAACCCATACTTTCCTACCAGCCGTCTTGTGCCACAGCCTTTGTATGGCGTGTGAAACATGGCATAGGAGTTGATCCCAGGTCTGCACTGGGGGTTGCTGAGGTGTCCCCTGCATGGTAGCCTCTGGCATTGGTGTAGGGTCTTCTGGTGGTCACTGTTATAAAAATTCCCTTCCCTAACTGTTATATCAATCACTCTTTAGTGGATGAAAGTGTATTAACTTTGTTAATATACATTAGTTCACATTATAAACTGTAATGTAATGAGATAGTGGAATTTTACTGGAGATTCCAATATTGTTCATGCTTAATTAAAACAAACTAAAGGACAGCCTGGCCCTGGAAAGGGGGAGTTTGCTTCGTAGAAGCTTAGAGCTGTCCATGAAGGATTGCACTGGACAGCCAAGATAACACCAGCATCCCAGCCCCTCTGACATATCTCTGAAACTCTGCCAGAATCATCTGGTGACATCAGATCAGTAACTCAAGCAAGACTGACTCCAGGGACATCTGGTTCAATAGAAAGGCAGCAAGAATGCTGCAGAAATAGAGTTGTTTTGCAAAGTTTTACTGTGGTTAGTAATCAATAGTGTGGGTATGAGTGATTAGTCAAATCGTGTTGTACCTGAACGTTCAAAGGGTGTAAGAACCCAGTGTAAAACCACATTCAGGGTGCCCCAGTTTGGCTGGGACACCTCATGCGCATGAATAAATACTTACCCTTGTAATCTTATACTTTGCATCCCAGGCCTCCTTGGTTGGCACAGGCCAGTTAGGAATTTTAGTAACATCACCCGCATGTATTTAGGCAGATAAATAAGGTTTGCTGGAGGAGAAGAAATTTAATGTTGTTAAACCATATGTAAGCATAGAGTAAAAGGCAGCATGTAAGTAAATACTAGTATGCTTTGCAAATCCAAATGTGGGCCTTGCTGCCATACCTGGAAATAGCAGATGAATGGAGAGGACCTGAATTTCTCTTTTTTGATGGTGTACCATTAAAAGCTCATTATTCCCTCCTACAACCCCAGGGTTACACAAGTTAGTGCTGTCCGTCCACCCTCTCGTGGGAAGAGGGTGAGCTCACTGTGGTAACGAGCTGTTTCTTTGCCTGCAAGCCCTCCAGAGCACACGGGCTCTGACTGGCCAGCAGCCCGGCAGGCTGCGGGCAGATGCTTTAAATGTGTTTTTTCCATAAATAGAGCAGACATAGGCCAGCTTATCCCCTTGACACCTACCAGGAAGGATGGTTTGGCTGCCAGCCCCTGTATCAGCAGCGTGTCATCCCTGGGTAAGCTGTGGCATCCCCAAGCTCTCCACCTGCTCCCAGCCTCTCCCGCTTCCCTCTTTCTTCCTCACTCAGATACCCTCTGCCATTAAACTGCCAGGCTTTCCCAGCTCACATCTCTTACCCAGCATATACTGCCCTTAGGAAGAGAAGTCATTAAAAAAGAGAAAGAATGAGAGTACCTTACCTGGATTTATAGGTGCTGGAGCTGTTTTTAGATGGGTTTTTAATGAGGGGGGTGGGGAAAAAAAAAGTGAGAGTGAATTAGGAAAATGTGTGCTTTTATGTAACAATATAAATTGTAATCAGCTGAATGCATTAAGACTAGGAAATGTTAGTAGCAACAGTTCTGAGGAATAGAGTTGTCATGCACAAAGGGCTCATATTAAGAAACGTGTAGGTGCTTGAATACTAAAGATGACATATTACTTGCATTAATGGCAACAAGATTTAATTCTGATTATTCCTTTGTGTAGGCAGATAGTCCCATGCTCAAATGCATGCTTTGCACCTGAAGTTTTCAACACAAGTATGTATGTTTTACTGAGGCAGCCGAGTGCCCTTTTACCAATGTGTAGCTGATAGGGCCAGACTTTAAAAGAAAACCGTAGTCTGCTATCTAAGCATCTGAGGCAGAATATTTTCAATTAATGAGCAGAACTTGCAATTCAAATTTTTCAAAAGATAAATCCCATTGTAGAAAACTAAGGTTCAAACCAAATACCACTGAATGTCAGAAGGATTCCCGCTGACTCAAATTCCAGCAGGGATGCAACTTTGAAAGGGCAGGGAGGCTGATGTCTAGGAGTGAGATCATCTTGACCAAATTTGAATTTATGTTGGTGTAGTGTGTCTGCCCCAATGGTTTCCCCTTCCCTGGTACTTTCATCAGTGGAAGTATTTCTCCCAAATCAATACCACCAGCATTTTCCATCCCTTGATTTGTATGGAAGCGAAAGGAATTATTCCCAAAGTTAAATTGGCTAGATCCATGAGAGTATGGACACAGTGGAGATGGAGAGCCACGCCAACACATCATCAGATCATGACTTTGACAGAGAACTAAAGATGTAAACCAGAGTAATGCTGCATTACTTACAAGTGTTAATGGCTGCTGCTTTAGGAGTTGGAGAGACTAGTAGAGCAGATGAGTTTATTACAGTGAGAAGAGAAAATACAAAATTAAACATTGCCCATGTTTTAAATACATTAATGACTCACCATGGTTCAAGAAATGACCAGAAATACCTGTTTTTTCAGCTGTCGTGGACTCAGTCGGGACTGTCAAAGAGGAAGTAAAAGCCACGCTTCAGTAACTGTTCCATTATTGTGTGAGCAAAGCAAGGACTGTTAATGGGGAGGCAATCAGCTTACTCCCAGGATCAAGCATTAGACCAGTTCTACTGAAGCTGAAATCATACATACCTGCTGCTTCAGGTGTCGTGTTTTCTGCAGGGTCTGATCCCAGACATGAGAGAAAACAAAACTGCAGGTTAGACATTGTCCCAGCACTGGGTAGGCATGAGTGTATTGTGTCTGTGTGGCAAGGTTTTGGTAGCAGAGAAGCTACAGGGGTGGCTTCTGTGAGAAGCTGCTGGAAGCTTCCCCCATGTCCGACAGAGCCAATGCCAGCCGGCTCCAGGATGGACCCGCTGCTGGCCAAGGCTGAGCCCATCAGCGATGGAGGTAGCACCTCTGGGATAACGTATTTAAGAAGGGAAAAAACCTGCACAATGGCAACTGCAGCCAGAGAGAGGAGTGAGAACATGTAAGAGAAACAACCCTGCAGACCCCCAGGTCAGGGAAGAAGGAGGGGGAGGAGGTGCTCCAGGCACTGGAGCAGAGATTCCCCTGAAGCCCATGGAGAAGACCATGGTGAGGCAGGCTGTCCCCCTGCAGCCCAGGGAGGTCCATGGTGGAGCAGATATCCACCTGCAGCCTGGGGAGGACCCCATGCCGGAGCAGGGGGATGCCTGAAGGAGGCTGTGACCCCATGGGAAGCCCATGCTGGAGCAGGCTCCTGGCAGGACNACTGTCTCCCATGGGAGGGACCCCATGCTGGAGCAAGGGAAGAGTGTGACAAGTCCTCCCCCTGAGGAGGAAGGAGCGGCAGAGACAACGTGTGATGAACTGACCCCAACCCCCGTTCCCCATCCCCCTGCGCCTCTGGGGGTGAGGACGTGGAGAAATTGGGAGTGAAGTTGAGCCTGGGAAGAAGTGAGGGGTGGTGGGAAGGTGTTTTGGGATTTGGTTTTATTTCTCATTATCCTACTCTGATTTGATTGGTAACAAATTAAATTAATTTTCCCAAGTTGAGTCTGTTTTGCCCGTGATGGTAATTGCCGAGTGATCTCTCCCTGTCCTTATCTCGACCCATGAGCCTTTCATTATATTTTCTCTCCCCTGTCCAGCTGAGGAGGGGAGTGATAGAGTGGCTTTGGTGGGCACCCAGCATCCAGCCAGGAGTCAACCCACCACAGTGAGGTACCCGAACCACAGGAGGCTTGCAGTTCTCACAAGAGGCAATCAGCCACAGGACCTGGAAGATGCTGCTGCTGCAGCATCATGGTTAAATCCATGAGAATATACACACAGTGGAGACAGGGAGCCAGTCAATACATGATCAGAACTCGGGCAGGCAACCAAACATGTAAGCCAGAGTAATGCTGTATTACTCACAAGTGGTAATGTCTGCTGGTTCAGGAGTAGGAGAGACTGTTACTGTGAGAAAGAAAAGATGAAATTAAATATTGTCTGCATTTTAAATGTATATTTTTGCCCCAAGACCCATAGTAGCAGCTTTGGCTGCTTGCAACATCACATGATGCCATGTGGGTAACTGGGAAACACTTGGCTGCATGGCTGAACATGGCCCACATATCGCTGCATACGGCTGTGAACATAGAGCTGCGGTGACACAGCCGGTGCGGTGGTGTGCATCGCCTCCGGAAAACCCTGCAGCAAGACCCTGAGCTTGGGCAGGGAAACAAATAATGCAACTGGACAGGGCAGGGCTTTGGCGGCCAGTGTTGTCCTGTCAAGAAGTCTGCTAAATCCTGAATTGAGCTGAAAATGTGAGTGCCTGACAGTTAATTTCTCGACTTATTCTGGGAGCGCTGTGTGAGCCAGGGATCCTGCTGTACTTCATGGTCTGGCAGTACCTCTGCTCACCACCGTTCAATAAGTGACCAGAAATAAATACCTGCTGTTTCAGTCATCGTGGACTTGGTTGGGACTGTCAAAGAGAAAATAAAAGCCACACTTTAGTAATTATTCCAATACTGAGAGAGCAAAGCATAGATTGACAAAGCAAAGCAATGTTATCATTTAGGTGCAATTAGGCCTGGTATACAAGTTCCCCAGTCCAACTGCATTACAGCAGTTTACCCCATAATTTGGCATTTGTGTAAACCAGCTTGTGGTATTTCTACCGCCCGCGAGGGTGGATGGAAACCATGTGTATGGTTGTGTGTATTTCCACAGAGGCAAAAGAGCTCAATGTGGCAGGACACCTCTGTCCACAGATCCCACCAGGAGTTTGTGTTCACCTGAGAGCCTTGAATTCTTCAGGGCTAACGATGAGGTAAGGGCTCTGTCACCTCCGAGAGAGCACAAATTTTGGCTCAGTGCTGCTAAAGTCTAGGGGAATCAGCACTCTGCTGTGGGATAAGTCATATTTGACTAAACCCGAGATAAATAAATGAACACTGAAGTACTCCATACCTGTTGCTTCAGGTGTGCTAAGCTCCAGAGGGACTGTGAGGAGAGAAAATAAAAACCATCAAAAGAAGGAAAGCCAGATCAATGCTTTCAGTTATAAGGCAAGACAAGCGGTAGCACAGTCAGGGCTCTCCCCAAAACTGTGACTGAGGTTATGCTTTGTGAAGAAGCCTTGGAGAAGGCTGCAGGTGTTCCTGCCTAGCCATTGGTGTTTCTGCCATGCCATTTTCACTGCCACCCCATGCAATGAGTACAACTGTCAACAGTGGGGCAGAGAAGCAAACCTCGTGGGGACACGTATCATTTCTGTCCTGCCTCCTCGCCCAGGCTGAAATCCAGTATGAATTGCTGTTTGCAGTGAAGTAGCTCCACCACTGCAAGATCTGCCAGAGCCTAGAAGATGAGCCATTTGGAACTCATTTTTAAATTAAATAAATTACATGCAGCTTGGGAAGGTTAGTTGGGAAACAAGCATTTTGTTCTGTAAATTACTAAAATGTTTAAGCAAGTATGGCTTGTGCTGCAATACAGCCTCTTGATACATTGGAGGAGAAATGGTTTACAGTGTGCTGGACTATGGTGGATTGAGCAGGACTGAGTGAATTAGGAATGCAGGCTGATAGTCTGAACACAATTTCTCCTGAAATGCTTCTCCTGGCGCTTGCAGCTTATGTATAGCACATCAAAGATTCATTGCAATTGTTTCTCAAATATTCCTTGTAATTATTTATCAGTAACCATCAACTAAAACCAGTGCATGGTACCAGAAAAAGGGGAGAGGAGAAAAAATAACAAAAATAAAATCAAAGTGAAAATACGGGCCTCTTCAGAGGGGTACTAGAAGCTGTATTCACTTCTTCAGGAATGTGTAAGTCTCACGGCTATTGTTATTCATTATATCATTATAATACAGTATGACAGCACAGCATGAGTATCACTTCCATATAGGATATCACTTTCTCTTGGACAGAAACAGCTAAATCCACAAAGATGCAGTGGCCTGTCAGTCTACACTGACGTCTGGCATCAGACACACCACGTTCATCTAGTGCCAGAACCTCCAACAAAACAATTTCCATCTGCATCCTCAGGGGCAGGAATTTTCTTCCTTTTCCTCAATAAACTTCACATAAATATGATGCAGGTCTTTGAAAATGAGTACAAATTCATAAACAGAAAAAAATATGTTTATAAAATTGCAAGTCTGATACAAGTACTTTGAGGCTCTTAGGCAAATAGTCTTTGTCCCCAAAGTGGAGTCCAGGTTGGTCTGCCAGAACCTACTGGTGGTCCTCTCTGGAAGAAAATGCCTATAGCCCCGCTTTTCCCTCTCCACTTCTGCCAGACCCAGGTAGAAGAATCCCTTGGTGGAAGGAGGAGATGGCCCCAGGATCTATGGAGCCCAAGGGGGCTGATCCCACCTGCGACCAGGGTGCCCTCGCCATCCTTCTTGGCTCTCATCAGCCTCCCATTTCCCTGCACGGCCACTGCCAAAGGTCCCCCTTCTCATAGTGGCTCCAGCCTTGTGCCAAGCTCTTCTTTTCACCCATACCAGCTTGCATGCATGGCTTAGGAAACTTAATTCGCATTAAATGAAACGGAAAAGGTGAATACCTTCACAGATAACACCAGCGTCTTCCTTGTGGTAGCAGTCGTGTGTGCCCAGACCCCTGTGAGAGCACTGTTCCAGGGAGGACTCATCCCCTCTGCACTCCACATTGTCCAGGAGAATATCTCCTGTGCCTTCCCCAAAAAAGGCTTCGATTTTGGCTGAGACAGCATTTCCGCAGCCCAGCTGTCTGCACGCAACCGTGGCATCCTTCATGTTCCAGCCATCATCGCAGACGGTTGCCCAGCTCCCATTGTGAAAGACTTCGAGGCGTCCTGAGCACACATCTCCTCCGTTAACCAGTCTCAGGGACATGTCTTGGAAAAGCAAAAGGAAACGCATAGGCACTCAGCAACCTCAGAAATGGGCTTTCCAGGTGCATTTATCAAATAGCAAAAGTCAGCTTTGTTGTGTTGCACAGAAAGTGGCAAAACCATGAAATGAATCTTATCGTAACAAGCCACATTGTGTCAGTTCATCAGCTATCATAAATCCTTACTCTCATAGTGTGCCATATATGCCTGGGAGTAAATGTAAAGATTTTTTTTCTCTTTCGGGCTCTGATGTGCATGTCCATAGCTAACATAACCATTCTTATTAATACCAGTGTTCTTTAACAGCAAAACTCTTAGATAAGCCTCAAGTATCCCAGAAACTCATCTTACATGCATTTACTTGCTTTAAAATTTTGACCTATAAAATTTTTGCCTTCCTACCAGTGCTTAAGTTACTATATAAAATATATCAGCGGTGAAAGCTTTGCAAGACCCATCGAGGGACAACTCACCAGCTGGAACGGGCTCTGTTGTGACTGGGGCAGTAACTGGCTCTAGGAAAGGAAACAGAAAAGTGAATTTCTAATTTTACTACAGAGGATGCTTAATAACCTTCTGCAGTTACTATGTGAAAAATAAGAAACCAGTAGTGGTATAGAGCAACCCATTCATCTCTGGAAGCATCATCACCAAAAGGGAAAAGGCTGCAAACCCTTTTTTAAAATATCAGGTGTTAATGGTTTCAGTTACCTTGCAGGTGTAAGCTTTAGTTGTTTTAGGTGTGGGACATATTCACCAAAGAGACACATCTGCTAGGGTTGCATGTTTAACTCCACTTGAGGTCTTTGATAAAAAACTGAACTCTATTAAAAATTTGCTTTGCTTTTTTTCCCAGGGAAAGTTATCCCCAGGATAAGCTGTAAACCAGCATTCTTTGTGCCAGGTCTCATCCACAGCCCTTTTCACCCAGTTAGGTTTCATCTCAGCCATTTCAGGCTCGTAGAATGCCTGCCACGTGGATGAGCTTTGTCCATGGACCACCACTTATCGTGGCACCAGTCGCACAGAGGCTGTCGGGCTCTCCAGCTACACGTGTTTCCCGTCAAAATGCAGAATTGCTGGAAAACTGGGAATTGATCGAGAAAAAATCCCAAAGGAAGTTAGTAAAATAATTTCCTACTAAATACAGGAAAAGGAAATTTGGTTTACTAGTCATAGTTCATAATTTATGGGAAATCAGGTCTAGGAGGACTGAAATATAATAGCGATGATGTAAAATTATGATTCAAATAGTAATGCATAAAGCAGTCAGGTAATAGAGTAGGAAATGGCATCAGATATGATTGACAATGATATTCCAGGTAGCCAAAGGATTTGAGAATTAAAATAAAAAATTAAAACACAAACCTGTGTGAATAAACTGCATGAGTTAACAAAAAGAAAAAATGTGGTAAAACACAGCAGTTCTCATAGGTCTTGGTTTCATGCCTGAAACAATTCCACTGACGGAAACAAGATGCGCATCAAAATCTTAGCTGCAGGCAAGCTCTCGTTGCTCACGAAGCAATAGTTTCCCAGAGATGTGCGAGCGTACCTGCGCAAATGACGCCGGCATCCTCTTTATGTCGGCAGTTATGGACGGCAATCCCTCTGTGGGAGCACTCCCACAGGTTGTCTTCATCCCCTCTGCACCGCACATCATCGAGGAGGATGATCCCAGAGCCTGGACCAAACCGGGCTTCAGGCACAGCTAGCAGAGCTTCTCCGCACCCCAGCCTCCTGCACACCACTTTGGCGTCCGCCAGCTCCCAGCCATCATCGCAGACCGTTCCCCAGCTGCCGTCGTGATAGAGTTCAACGCGGCCCGAGCACCTGCCGTCGCCATCTGCCAGTCGCAGGGACGGAGTGGAGGTGTCTGCGGTGGAGAAAGAGCCCACGCAGCACATCAGAGGTGTTTATCCGAGGCGGTGGCACGGCCTGTCTGCAGGGCAAGTACCACCCCAGGGAAGACAGGAGCAGGTAGCCTGCAACATAGTCTGCTCTGGCAAAGGACCCTCCCCTGAATTTCAGTGCTGTTGTAGGATAGATATTATAAATTATAATATATTTATAAATATATTATAAACCCATGTTTCTACATGCACTACCCAATGGGCATGGACGTAGTCCTCTTCCACAATGTGCTGGTCTCTGGGGAAAATGATCCTCACCTGTGCAGCTAGCTGCCACCTCTCCCCACTTTGTGCAACAAGGGGAAGGTTTTCTACCTTTTCTTTACCATCATTCTCATCTGTACTGTAGTGCTGTCTAAAGGACGAACACACATACCCAGAGCCAGCCTTTTCCTGGGATACCTTGCAGTCTAAGTTTCTTTAAATAATGCCTGGTTCAGCTACTTTTCCCATCCTTGCTAACCCTCTGGCATAACAGATGGTTGGCACAGCATCATTTCCCCAGAATAGTAGCAGAGCTATTTCTACAGACCAGGCTCATTTCTGAGAGCTGGGTACTTACGGAATACTCTACACATTTATCTCACTTTCAGAGGGAAAGGCTTTTAGAGATCTGAAGTTCCAAATTAGTTTTATGGGCCTGGAGTGTATTTTTCTTTCGGAGAAAGAAATCAGAGACACTGCTGACAACATAATTGAGTTCCTCCTAGTTTGTGGCCATCATAAACTGTACCACGTACACACACCTGTCTTACTCCTTGGTGGGTCAGTGATTACGAGGTTTTCATTTTGGGACATTTTGCTGTCACCTGGCAGCCATTTGTAACCAACTAATTCACATCCATTCAGAATGAGGGCCATGTTTCCTAGGACTCTCTTTCTCCTTAATTCCTTTTTGCTGACCATGATCAAAGCTCCTTCTATCCGAGTACCATGCTTATCATTTACTTCTGCAAAAGTTGGCTGTAAAAAAATGCCAGCAGCAATGTGCTTGGCTTGCTTCCCAAGATCTAGGTCTAAACATCTACAAGAGTGCCAAATATGATTTCAAGGAGAAAAATGATAATTGAGACAAAAGATAATTAGCCTGTTGATCTAGGCATTGAGTATTCACCAGTGAAGGTGAAAGGTGTTAAATAAATTTTTTAAGAACTGGACTACATTAGCTATCTAAATCCAGGTGGGAATAGTGAGAAAGAGATAGATTAAAAATTCTGTACCCAGATCCAGATCTTGACTTAAATTACAGGCAGACATAAATTTGTTGTGATTCAGCTGATATTAAAAATGGCTTCATTGGGAGGGAGGTAACTTTCCTACTAAAGTTTCTAACTAAATGAAGTATTTCATTAATCTGAAATATGAACATCAATCTGAAATTTTTGGGGCACTTTTTCAGAAATAAAGGACTGAGTAAGTAACAGTCCCAAGGATCTTTAATGTATTCTTGTGGGGTTGTCTACAGACAGGTGAAAGGCAACTTTTTACTTTCAGCAAATTAATAAAAGGATCGATATTTGTATCACTTCAAAGTCAATGCTTTGTGCTTAGTTAAGTGTAGAATATAATGAAAGGAATCAGTAAGCACCTAGTTTTCCTGAGACTTTAACACAAACAACAGTTTACCACACAGTATGCATAAATAAGATGAAATTGTTTGCTCAAATACTTGGTTGAGTAGACGTAGGCAAAGCACTTAATAGAAGCACATAGTTGCATAACAATGAGGGTATTATTAGGAAACCATATATACACCATGTATTAAGTTCCTTAAACCTACATAATAGTCAACAGATCACTCATTTAAGAAATTCACGTTCAACTTCCAAAAGCCAAGCAGATCAAAGTAAATCTTGAGTGACCACATTAATTTCTCAGTTTCAGTGGTGTGTGCAAAGAAGTGCAAACTTCCTTCATTCAGCTGGAACAGAGCCCAGGCTGAATAAGTAAGGCAAGAAGCAAAATCTGATCAAAGCTCTGTAAAATATTCTTCAAAGTAGGGAAATTTTCATTTCTATCCTTTTGAAAGTCAAATGGCTGACAGGAAAAAGGTAGAAAACCACTGACTGAAATTTCTTCTTTATTGTGCTGAAGATTTGTCTGTTCATATCTAAGATGTTTGTAGAAATTAGGGTGGATAGATCCTAGATCTTGAACATGAAAACATCAATCAAAATAAGGTTAATGGGTGGAGCAGTAAGCAAATGTGTATCACACTTTCCAGTGCTGCTACCACTGATATTGAGTCACAGCACTGAACTTCCAACAGCATAGATAATAAGGCTGTAGAAGATAAGCAGTGTTAAAAAAAAAGTTATAGAGAGGAGTTATCAGTTGCCTTGCTAATTGTTTACGATGTTATGCAGTGTCTTGGGCTAACAGATGGTGTGGGTGTTAAACAGCCAGCCACAGCTCCCGTACCATAATGAGAACCTCAACCCTTGCCACTGAAAATGGAACAGTACAGCTAGAGCAGCAGAAGGAAAGGTAAGGTCTGTGTGCTCTCTGGAGGACACAATGAGAATTCAAAACGATCTTCATAAACTGAATAAATGTCAAAAATCAGCAAGCTGAAATTCAGTAAATACAGGTGGTATGGGCTGCTCATTGGAAAGAGAAAACCAATGCACAAAGGCAAAATCATCCTTTCAGCTGGCACAGAAGGACCGTGGAAAAACTGGAAGCTGGTAATGTTAAAGCTACAGTAAGCCAGTCCAATCTCAGTCTTGCTCTCAGAGTGATACATGGGAGCTACTTATTCTCCTTGGTGCTAAAGAGACCTCAGTTGCTCAGTCAGCGATTGCACATTTAAGAAAGGTAGAGATAATGGGGAGAGCTTGGATGAATGAATCAAGAATATAATAGGCTTGAAACTCATGAGCTCTGAGGAAAGCTTTAAAGAGCTGAATTTAGTTTATGTGGGAAGTGTCTTTCACTATTCTGAAGAGGATGGCCACCAGTTCCTCTTGCTCCCCGGAGTCTGCAGGCAGCTAGAAGAGCTACTGTAGGCACTACAGAAAATGTTCATCAATAAAAAAACTTTGAATATAGTGTCCAACACATTTTTTTGCATGTATTGAAAATATCTGTCAAGTCCAGAGGCAAAGTACACATAGTCATCTCCCCTGGTGGAGATTTGCAGAGGAGTTTAAAGCCTACTCGTGCTATCAATTTCTGCTTGATTAGAAGAGGAGGTAGGACAGCATATGGTGGATAGGAATGTCCCAGCTCAGCTGATGGCTGATGCAAAATGGGCCTGTCTGGTGAAATTCTGGTTTTAAGATTTTCTAATAGCTAAGAAATTATTTCCTAGATTCATTAAAACAGTTCATTCATTAAAAACTTGCAAAGCATATTACAAAATAGATGCCAGAATAAGAGCTTCCCCAATAAAGAAAATGGGGAAAAGGCAGGACATACGCACACCCACTGCAGCACAATCAGCACTGAAGAAGGGCTGGACCCAAGCTCTGTATAAGTTAATTTCCCCTCCCCAACGGGGACCACTAAGAGGTGCTGGGGAGGAGTATATGAACGCGACAAGCATACAAGGTATGCCCAGGATTATCTCCTGGCTACCTGTGTGCAGCTCAGGGATGTTCTGAGCCCCAAATGGTGCCTTGAGGGGTGATGATGCAGGACAAACACATTTTTGCTCCTAAAGAATTCAAGGCACACAGGTTGTATCTGACTGTTCCTTACCCTCGCTCAGCGTAGGTAGCGATGTTGGAATTGTTAATGGCTCAGTACTGTCTGTGACTGGGGCAGATGTGATCAAGTTGTCTGTTTCTGGGACACAATGATCTGTTGAAGCTTTGAGGAAAAAAAAAAATAGGAACAATGAACAATAATGAGCAAAGATGAATATGAACCAGAAGTACATTTTTGGTTAAAATGATCTGGATTTGTCATTTTGCCAGAAAAGTGTGAAAATACAGGAAGCTTTGTTTCAGAGAACAAACATGGATTTATCCCTCGTACTTCTACCTGAGTCTCTATCACCACATAATACCATGATAAATAAACATTTAAAGTTTGGATTTTTTAAGCTTCTTAGCTACTGGAAAATGAAGCAATGTATTCTTAGCCCTCTTTATTAAAACTTCATTGCATACATTTTCCACACAATATGGCTTCCTCTTAGCTCAGACTCAAAAGTGATTTTGCAATTTATATATATCCGATAACTTTGTCTTTGTAAGCTGTGCTTAGGATTCCTGGTGTAGATACTCCCTCAGTGTCTTCATTTACTGAAGTGGATGCAAAGGAGGAATGCAGGAATGTTGAAGGGACTATGATAGAGTTGAGGAAATACATTATTGGAGAAAACCATCAGTCAGTGATAGAAACTGGAGCTGATGATTGCTGATATGATTTTGATTATGTCCTTGAAGGACGAGTGAATTGGATTGTAGCCTCTAAAATCTGGGAATTTGAGTCAAAACTTCAAGCAAATAATCACTCAGGCAAGGTGGTATTTTGTTAATATTGACAATAAGGATCTGGACGGCAGAGCTGGGGGCTTAGGCAGCAGGCATTCAAGTGAACTTGCTGCTGATATTCTCCACAGGCAGCTCCACAACACATAACAACTACAGCGTGGTGTGCTTTACACTCTCCATCATTAATTCCTTGGTGAGAGAGTCCAACAGGGATGAGTGGGAAAGTATAGAGAACCAGCTTCTGTACTGTGTCAGGTGGTGGCAACTCCATCTTGAAGACTGGGAAAGAATTTTCAAAGATTATTTAAAGTGAAGATGTCCCAGTCTGATTTAATCATTGATGCTCTCCACTTTCCAGATAAAAGCACTGATATTTGGGCACTTCTGCTGATACCTAAATTATACCAATAGCACAAGCAGCTTAAAGCTCCAAATTGTTCATAAATACATATCTCCCGACTTCAACAGCCCAATATTTTAGAAATGAAGGGTTTAGAAGCTGGATTCTTTTTTCACTTAGATGAAGCAGTTTACCGATATTACACTTTATACAGTTATTGTAACCCTACCAATGTAATCTATTTTAAACAAACGTGAACACTATTATTATTATTATATTTTATGGCATAGTGTCTGTTCTTACCTTCAGCAGCTGTGCAAGTGATTTCTGGAGCTGAGGTACTAGAGTCTCCTGTAAGTGGGGTGGGTGAAATGGATGATTCTGCAGTATTTTCAGAGTCTGTGAGAAGAAGGAAGAAACATGGAAATGAGAGGGAAAGAGCATTCAGGTAAGGCTGAATGGCTGAATTCAGCTCTTGATGAATTTAACTGCCTTCAGGCTTTCTGGAGAAGGGAGTCTGTATTAGTTGTCTTCCACATCCAGTGACATGGCTCAGAAGTGGGTCTTCATGTTAATGCCTTGCATTACAAGGGTCAAAAAAGCTTCAGACTTCTTTCACTGAGACTGAGGAAAGGAAAAGGAGTGCCAGAAGCAAAAATAGAAACGAGTGTCTTAACTTGGCAGTAACATTTATTGGAATATAGTTTCCCAACACTGCAACAGGGCATGTCTTGTCAACTTTATTAAAAAGTATAAAAAGTGAAATACTGGCATTCTGGTTCTATAGAGGGAAATGTTTATTACAGCTCTTCCTGGCTTATCTCACTGAAAGTCTTTCTCCCAGAATTACAGTAGTCACTGGAGAAAGGAGGGAGAGGCCATCAGGACTGTCACTGAAATACTGTTTTTCCTGCAATTGTCCGCCGGACCTCCTTGCCCTGTGGAGCATCACCACTAGCAGGTGGGAGCTGTGCCGAAGAGGGGAGGGAGGCTGGAGGGAGAGCCAGTTCTCTCATCCCCAGTTCGCTGGGCTGAGCCTGCAACATCCTGGGCCCCAGGTTGGGAGAGGCTGAATCTGAGCTGAGAAATCCTCAAGAGGGAGTACAGGACCTGCTGTTTGTCCTGGACTGGCTTGATAAGAAAGCCCAAGCCTCGAGGCTTATAAATTGTTTAGAATCCAGATAGGTAATGTTACAAATGGTGAGAAACATAGGCTGGGTGGCTTTTTCTTGAGTCATGCTTCTTAAAGAAATAAAAATAAAAATACTGATTTCTTTTGGATTCTGTGGTTCGAATTCTGCACCGTTCAGCTTCCCCTGAAGCAGGCTTTGCATATAGCATTTGCAGCTCCCGACTGGAGTAGTGGTAGCAGTGTCAGTGATAGCCTGCCCATGCTGCCAGCAAGCCAGAGGGTTGGTACCAAGCAGATGGAGTTCATAGACAAGCATCAGCTGCACCGAGAGATGGCAATTTTGCAACATTTCTTGGCATCTCTACTGATGTACCCTCCTAAGCAAAACTTATAACCATGTTTTTCTAACATGCTGCATGCTGTGCAAATGCCCTTTACCTGTCTGCAGCGTAGTCAGGATTTCTGATGTCTTGGTTTCCTCTGTGATGGCAGTGGAAGCAAGGGAGGCACCTGTGCTACCAGAGAAGGCTATAAGGATGAGAAATTAAATGGTTGCAAGTAGCAATTAAAAGCACAAGGGTGATTTGAGAAGCTTGTGACTTGCTTTAGGTCTCAGGCTTGATAAGAAACTGTGCTATCAGTCTGCTAAATAACTGGAGAGGCAGAGGTCCAACTGAGGGAGACGAGCGCAAATGTCTGGCTGTGCTCCTTAATGTTTCTGAGTTTTTATGAATAGGGTACACGCAAAATGACAGTGATCTGGACACTTTTGCTTTATAAAATGTCAAGTGTTGTTTTTATAGCTACAAGCTGAGAGGTATTAATCATTAAATGCATATATTCCTGATATGTCCTGACAGCCTTATATTTTTCAAGTGAAGATTTTGTAAGGGTGTTGTTCCTTCACTGAGATGTTTCATTTGTAGTTGTCTGCTATGAATATTTTACAGATTTACATGGTCACATCTTAATTCAGCTGAAAATCCCAAATTAACAGTGTATTTGTTTTAAATAGCACTTGCAAAATGGCTGTTCTTGCCTTTATAAACTGTGGTTGGGATTTTGGGAGCTGATGTGGCAATTTCCTCTGTGACAACAGTGGATGCAGAAGATGTAACAGGCCGAGAGAAAGTTGAGGAAATATAAAGAAGAGGAGAGATCTTGATGAAAGTAAGTAGATTTGGGCTTTGCAGGTTAGTGAGTCAATGCATAGCCTTTTATTTTTGCTCAAAAAAAGACTTTCACCTTTATTTAATATTTAGTAATAAAGATAGTAGATATTTCTGACTGCATTCTTTTACTACTAGAGGTGCAATAGTCATTTGGAAAGATGCAAAGCAGCCATTGTTAGGCGAAATAAAGAATGAGATTTGTCTTGTGCTTTGGAAGTGACTTTCAGCATGCAAGTGTGCCTCACCTTCCTCGAGGGTTGTCAAGGTCCCTGGAGTCTCAACCCCTCCTGGGTTTGGGCTAGGTGCAGAGGAGGAATCTGCAGAGATGGCCAGGGGGTGGGGAATTATGTTACTATCAGAAACACCACCACGTAAAAGAAAGACATTTCAAGGATCTGTGAAACTGTTAATACTTCAGGCTTCCTGGAAGAGAAAGTCAGTTCCCTGGACTTCAGTAATGTGGCTCAGAAGAACATCTTCCAAGTAGTAATTGTAAGTGAACTTGGGAGGCTGATGCAACCAGTGCACCTCTCAGCAGGGTATAAACACACCTTATTTCCGTACTACCTTTGCACTAGCTTAAGAACCAGGAAAAATTAAGCAAGATTATTAAAAGAATTGAAGGTGAAAAAAATATCCAGGTAAGAGTGCCTCATATGAACTGATTACTAATTATTAGTATGTGAGTGGCAAACACAGTTCCTATGGGCTATCCAAAGAACAGAAATAATGATACAGTGGATGAATAAATAATAATTTGGAGCAATAACCAGTAATTGAGAGCATGTACCTTTCTAGAATACTGTCTGCCAAGGAGCTGTAATCACATGATTTCTGAGTTAAAAATTAGTCTCTGAGCACTTGGGGAGACTGTGAAGAGCTAATGGACTTATGTCTCAAAAGCCCTGCTCTACCTGATGGTGCAACTGTGGACCATGCCACACCTGTGAACATTGAAAAAATGCAAAAATTTACTTCTATTGTGCAGTTATTTATATTGCTTCAATAGGCTGCTTCTAGCTATGCAATCTTTGATTTCAGTTATGTTTATCATAAAAGTATTAATTTTTATTTTCAATTCAGACATGCCTGGTTCACATCTGGATGTTCTTCTATCTCCTCTTAACTGGTTGCCTTTCTTATCTTGGGAACAGCCTGTAATCAGATGTTGACTAAAGTGGTCCTGAACTACCTTCTTTTCACCATTTTCATACTTGGTGCTTGCTGGTACCAGCCTTGGTATTTTTGTCCAGGACATCCTTTTGTTCCTCAATCATGCAGACCAGCCTAAATAAAAGGAGCCTCCACATGCACACATTTCAGCTCTAGTCTGATTGCCAAGCTCTACTCTGATGTTTCTTGCATTTATGGTCAATGGGAAAATCCAAAAAGATTTTTAAGAGCGCATAGCTTTTTATTTTTTACCTGAACAGATGACGCCGACATCCTCATGGTGTCCACAGTTGTGTGTGCTCCAGCCAGCATGCTGACAGTCCCAAAGGTAAGATTCAGTTCCTCTACACTGCACATCATCCAGGTGGATGTCATTGCTGCCAGGGCCAAAGTAAGACTGTCCCAAGACAGAGACAACTTGACCACAATCAAGTTGTCTGCATACAACGTTGCCACTGTTCATACTGAAGTGATCATCACAGACTGTCCCCCATTTGCCTTCGTGGTAAACTTCAACCCTCCCCATGCACCGGTCCTCTCCAGATACCAGTCGCAGTTGTAGATCTTCTGAAACTAAACCAAAAATTGACAGGTAAATATCTCAATTAGTTTATTCCCAGGATATCTAAAGTCCTTATGTCTAAGCTTACATCCCCATCTGTGCAGGAATGGGCTGCCCGGTGTTTCTGTGTCCCCAGTACCTGGGGCTTACTGGGGAATGCCTGCAGCGTGCAAAGCAGTACAGGGCAGGGCGCTGAACAGCAGAGCCCAAATCAAAACCAGTGCAGTTAATTCAGACCTGTTCACATGGCTCTGCTGCATACAGGACCAGACCTATCACGGTAGGTTATCACTGGCTGTGCTGGTGAGATAACCAACTCACCCAGAGCTGGCTCATGTAACTCTACAGGTGTGCCCGGTATGTTCACACTCGGGAGCATGTCTCACCCTCTTACCTTTGGGGTTAAATTTGCCTTTTATCCATTTCAAAAAGTTGTTCCACAGTGACTTTTGACCTCCAGTTTCTGAGCCTCCCGGTGAGTTCAACTGTATACCACTTGCTGTGGCAGATAAGAAAACATAATAGCATTGATGTAACATATCACAATTCGAGGTGTTTTATGTTTTGCTGTGAGATTGTACCCAGTATGTGTTGATACAGTTAGATACAGTAAGTGTTGGTATGTGGTGTTTTTTCAAAGCAATCCTGCAGTTCCTCCTTGTGTCTGGAAGGACATGCTCATTTCCTCATAGTTCAGTGGAAGATGACTGTAGAGGACCTTATTTCATAGCAGCACAAAGAGCAAAAGGATCTGACCCCAGAAAATCTTGTGCACATCCTTCACCTTCAGTGAAGACATGGGCTTCTGGGAGCTGAGCTCTGCCAAATTTCACTGGGCCAGTAGAAAGGGTTACTTACCTTTGCCATATGTGATTACACCAATAGTAGGGGAGGCTGTGGACCATTTGGCTGTGCAGACCATGACAGTTGTTTTGGCTGGCAGCCCAGCATGTTAACTTAAATCTTTGGAAATGCCTGCTCAGGTCTGTATGGGAAGCCCAATTTTGACTAGCTCTACAGTGAAGAATACACTATGTACTACTTAAGGTATTTAAAAATGTACATTTGATTAAACCAGACTGTGACATCATGGTTCAGATACCAGGGGATGAAATGGTCTTCCAAAACAGGATACAAACCTGTGGTCTGATCATGTGGTTTTGATAATCTGTAGTTTTAGTCACATAAATACCTTGAAAATCTACCTATATTCTCTGAAAGGAAAAAGGATTTAGGCTGCCCAGGGGTCAAAGTAATGTTTTCAAATAGCAACTTTTAAAAATAATATCCTTGCTCTTTCGGAATTAGCATGCTCTGAAGAGCTGTGCCTGATTCAATCACTAAAATCAGAAGAAATTTCATTTGGGGATTTTTATTTTTATTTTCAAATTGGCATTTGATCTTCAGACACTCACTTTCACAGGCTTTTACTTTAGTGATACTAAAGTAAATTTAGTGATACTTTTAGTCTTGGGTTCGCATGACAGGATTCTAAGTAATTTTTCTAGTCAAAGTTAATCCAGTCTATGTCAGGTCAAATCAAAGACAAAAGTGAACCTATGAAATAAGGACAAAGATTATAGCTTTGCTGAAGTGCTGGGATTTGACCAGCTTCTTGAAATGCAGCTTAGTCCTCTGATGCTGAACTTCCCTCTGATTGCCTTTGCTCTTGTCTTACAAATAATTCAATATAGCCATTCCCTTAATCTATACTCCATGAAATTATCTCTTTTTGTAAGGGATTGAGAAGACTTTATTCATGGTGTCCATGCTGATAATTAAAGACAAAAGTATCTTATTCAAACTAGCAAGATTATGAGGCAGGTTTGGGGTTATTGTTGTTTGAAGTTTGAAGGAACATGGCACTAAAGTAAAGTATATTTCCACCTGGGTCTGGCAGGCTGCTCTGTGGTTCTTTTTATCTCTCTGCATTTTTAAATGTACAGTATAGAAGAATTTAAATTAAAAACTAGAATATTATAAGAAGAATATTTAGAGAACAACTTCCCCAAACTATTCCCCTCACAGAAGAAACAAAAAGAAAATATTCTTCAGCACCTCCAGTTTTGGAATATAACCTATGGATTTGATCTGAATCTTTGAATTAGAAGATAAATTAAACCAACAATTTTATGGTACAGAGCTTGTCAGCAATTTTCTAGGAGACTCTTTGCCACCAATATTCCAGGAGACTGCTACCACTTCCCAGCAAGCCAGTCTGTAGTAGTAACTAATTCTCTCTGTAACATATCCCTGAAAGCATGAAAATATTTTACATACATTACCTGGTTCAGATAGAAGAAGAGTAGCACTTAGCAGCAACCAAGTGAGACGCACTTGAAGGTCCATTTTCACTGCGGTTGCCTGTTCTAACCCAATGTAGTTTCAGAATTTATATTAAATGAGTTCTGGCCTACACCAAAGGTGTGTGCTGTGCAATTTGATCTTTCTTCCTGAACTTCCGGACCAATGCCAAGGAAGTGATTTACTGAGTATTTTCATTTCACAGGGTACATCCAGACATCCGGATAAGTAGATCCAGACCACAGCGCTGTTCCGGACTGGCTACCGGGATCTTCCCAAACACTCCCCAGCCCCCTTTGTGGCCATATGTTGATGATGTGGTTGTTCCAGGAAGCAGTGATTTACTTTTGGATATTAGGCTGTTTGGTAAGGATTCTCATATCACCAGTTAAGTCCGTTTCCAATTTACAACCATGCTAAACCAGATTAAATTGGTGTGAGGATTGTGCCAAAAGAAGATTAGCGTCCTAAAAATGTCAGGAAAGTCTTAACAAAATTCTCTCTGTCTGCTACAGATCACTCCTGTAAGAAGTAGTTTTTATGCTTTTTCATACTTCTCTGACTCCTCTTCAACCTGGGACTAGATCCCTCCAGCATGTTTCAGATCTGCAGTTCTCTCTCACTTGCAGCCTACAGAGCAATAAAAGAGCTGTAAGAGATATTGGCCAAGGCATGGTTGGGTAAGAACTAGTTTTGGTGGTAAGCAAGTAGGGCTAAACTACAGCAACCAAGGAAATGGAGTGAAATAGGGCCAGGGGGTGCTAAATTAAGCTAAAACTGTGCAAGTCAGGGAGTCTGTATGTAAAAACAGAGGGGCATATTGAGCTGCCATGCCCTGTTCAGGGGAAGAGCAGTGGAGACTGAAGTCGTGGGGCCCTACGCAGTGATCTACGCTGATTTGTGGTAATCCCCAAGAAAATGGTGAGCACCGATGGAGCACAGTAGGGAAAATCCAAATGATCCTTATGAGCTATGAGGTTGCTGAAGGGAACTCGTCACCTTCCTTACTTACAGTAACCGTAAATGCTGGACAAGATGAAGACTCCACTGACAATTTACGCCCTGCTCTCCAACTACCAGTTTCACAGCTAGTATGTTTCTGATCAAACTAAACTGAGATTTTCCCCTTGTCTTCAAAGGACAAGCACACATGCTCTCTGACAATCCCATGTGTTACATCCCTCATAAACATAGACTGCACAGAGCCCAAGGACGTGGAGCCTTTGTCTGTTAGGACCTGTGAGACATGCTTTTGGATCTGTGAGATACTACACTAAAGAATTGAGGCACAATTTATTTTTCGGGTGAAGGGGAGAAACTAGAAACAGGTTTTTATTCTACTGGCAAGAGATACGCTATCATAGGATGAGAGGCAGAAGAAACTGTAGTGCCAGTATAAATACAAAATTAATAAAGAACTAGGAGAAAGCATGAAAAAAGTCATTGTGAGGAGGAAATAAACAACAGGTCATGCTGGAGATTATCCTTTGCCATGTGTTTTCGTGGTAGCTTTTCAGATTAGGTGACCTGCATGAAAAAAGGGAATCCTACCTAGAAAGGCCATCCCATACAGCTGGAAAAGATTAGCCTCTAGCAAAGGCATGGATCCAGAAGGATCCCTCCAGCCACACAGTCATCTCCCTGGCATGAAGTGGTGATGTCAACACCACTGTGGCCTCTGATACCCCAAAGGATGCCTCCAGCTCTACCTCACTCTGTACTGTCAAAGAGAAGACGGGTCTCAGCTAGAGAGAGAAAAAAAGCAAAGCTATATTTTCTTAGCTGATTTCAAAATGAACATAAATTCTTTCTTTCCACGAACACTTTTCTTATTTTCTTAGCACAGTATGGTATGTGATAGCTATCTAGATATCCATATTTTTACCTTCACAGTACCTTCTTGAGCAAAACCAGTCATTTCAAGTATCTAAACTTCTAGTCCCTTGTGTGTACTACTTGAATGCAGTGTCATCTCCTGAAGTGACTAAGTGGGTTTATGGTAGATCCTTATCAATATATTTCTATCCACATAGCTCTAAGCTGGGCCTGAACAATACAGTTTGTAGCAGTTTTCTTACCTGGCAGCAATTAAGCTATTTTATACAAATATTTTTCACTTTTGAATGAAAAAGGAATTTTAGAAATAGTCCAAAACTCCAACTGACATCTCATTAAAATTTTATTCTCAAAACAATGTCCAAAAAATTCATTATATCTTGTGATTTGACTCAGATCTAAGTGCTCTGGATTTAAAGACTGGATCCGAACAATGTCATGTAGAAGGCACAGAAGTCTGATATGCATGTGCCATTTCAGTGCACTTCATATCCATCTTATAACAAAATTATTTCTTTGGCTGCTGCTGGACTTTCAATAATATTCTCTCTAGGAAGTGTAGAGTCCTGTAGAAATAGCTAATGTGTCAGTCTGCTGACTCAGCCAAACAGTGTGCTCAGCAGTAAAGCTACTTGTCCAAGAAATCCCATGCAGCAGGAGCATGGGTGTTAATGGAAAGTGGTGACATAATTCACATTATCTAGTTGTAGGCATCTAATCTATTTATAAAGTAAGCTCTTAATCAGTGGCATTTCAGTGCACCTCTGTTTTGAGCCTTAATATAGGAATAGGAAAATATGGGGAACATGGCTGAATGCAAGTATCTTGAATATGAAGGAGCATCAAGATTTGCTTTTTCAGCATTCCTCAAAAACAGATCCCAGAGAAGACATTAGTCCCAGTGAACATGTGGAGGGCTGAGGACTCCGCTACCCAGCTCTTGCCTAGTGGGGCTGGATCTCACCTTAGGCTGTTTTAGACCATATCTAAGAAGTAATGGTGGTAGGTGTGAATGCTAGCAGCGGCAGAAGATTTGTACAGCTAATCTGTAGTGATAGGTGACAAAGAATCGCCAGCCTCCACGTTAAACATTGCAGTTCCTGTCATGGGCATTGAAGGTGCCATTAGAAAGGAGATGGTAAGACTTCAGTCCCAAGCTAAGCAAGCAGACTAATCCTGTGTGGCAAGAAGCAGCAGTGATGACAGTAGGGCTGACCTTTGTGGTCTTGGAATAGCAAAGCTGTTTCCCAGAACATCTTCTTAAAGATATCTATCGAAATTTGCCTGTAGAAAATGAATGGCATTTGTCTGCAGTGAAATACCTTTATGCTGGAACTTGCTGTTAAGCTTTCATCATGGAGTGATGGAGCTTTGCTGCACTAGCAAAACTGCCCCCCTTGGAAATAGCTTCTTCCAGCTTTTTCTAACTACATATGAACTTCAGTGTGTATTTCGTATTGTCAAATATGAACACACAGAGGTCTGTATACACAGAGATACATACATTCATATATGTGACATATGCTCCGTAAGACCCCTTCTGCTAAGGGGCAAGTTATCCACGAAGTCATGCTGCTCTGCAGCTCTGACCTGGCAACTTCTCCAGCATTTGCAAACAAAAGTAAGCTCACCAAAGGCATTTAAACATCTAATTTTCATGGAAAATTAGTGTTATAATTTCCATAAGGATCTGAGTCTAACATAGTTTAAGGGGTTAAAAGCAATGGGAAAATGCAAAGCTGTCCTGGAGGCTCTTGCCACTGGAGGGCAGCGAGGCACTGTCCTTGGGGAGGGAGATGCTTCTGGATAAGATGGTCTAACACCACAGGGCTTTTGTAGGGTCCCTAAAGAGGCCTCCACTTTAGCAAATACCTTTAAAAGTAAGCAGAGATGAAAATAAACATGTGCAAAAGAGACAACTACAAACGGCAGGACAGTTGTTTCCATTCCTCACCTGTCTCCTGCCAAGGTGGGAGGATATGTCTCTGCACAAATGGGGATGAGGAGAAAGTCTGGCCCACCTCAGGCATCCATCTATTTCATCTTCCCTTGCAGCTCTTCACTCTTTATCACTTAAAGAGGTTATAAAGACTGACACCTGATAGCTCTCATACCTAATATTGGCAAAGAATTTCACTGAAGTGTCTCTGAAGGAATAAACTAGGACTGACTGCCTTTCTCCTATATGTGTATTTCTTGTACAAGTACTTATTTGCATTTCTTCTTCCCTGAAAAAAAAGAAATTACTACTCTGTGTGAGCTCACAAAACGGTGCATTTTTTTCTGTGCTATAGTAATGTATTTGTTATTTCTTTACATATGCTTAACGCACTTTTGAGAAGACTTCTTGTGCAACAAATCCTGGTTTTTGCTGAACCTGTCGCATTCCCAACAGTCTGTTAATGGCCATGTCTAGTGCCCTGCCATAGTGGAGGTGTTTGCAGTGCCATACAGAAACAGCCACGGCAGCTCTCAGCTAGTGGGGCTGAGGGACCAGCGTGCCGAAAGCTAGATCCCCGCACAATTGAACTCATCTGCCCCTTCAGGGCTCTCCTAGGGAGACAAGGGAAATATTTCTCTCAGGTCATGAAACATCTTTGGTAAGGACCTGCTTAGCTGTTTAAAAAATAGTGTCTTTTGAAGCGTGATGAAAAATGATTTAGTTAAATATAATAAGGACAAGCCAAAATACTGATTTCAGAAGAAATGTCATGCTTTGTTTCATCAGTTTTACCTTTTGTTTCTCAAAGCAGAGAAGAAGAAGGACCAACTTCAAAGGAACTTTTGAAGTCTTCAAGATGTACATATAAATGAAGGTTCCTTATTTTTTCTACTTTGAAAAACACCTGGAAGTAAACATGGGAATGAAATAATACATTGCCAAAGGGTGGCAAGGTGGAAAAAATGCACAAGGAAAAGTGAGCAAGCAGAAGAGCCAAAGACACTTTTTTTCTGCTTTTCTCAGCTCCAATCCCTGCCACCTTATGGGCAGAAGAATTACCTGATAACAGCAGTCCTTGTCCTGCGTACACACATCTCTCTGCACGCCTCAGGTTAGCAGGGGGCTGGGTGCACTATGTGTGCCACAAAAGATGATGAATAGCTGTTGTACAGCTTTGTGGTATGATGTGCATTTGGAAATGTAATATTCTGTTGAGGTTTGGAGACCCTGGGTATGTGCCTGGTTGCTTGCTCCTATGAAGGCCCATGATGTTGTATGTTCACTGCTGCTGTTACCCATGCCATATATGTGAAGCTGTGTAGTGCCCTAATATTTGTTGCTTAGCTGCCCAGACATATTGTCAATTATAATTAAAATGCATATTCTTTCAATGCATTCTTTTTTCATGTTTTCTCTCTGTCAGCTATTCTACTAAATTCAACCCCGATAAGTTCTGAAGTGAAAGGTATTTTTGCACACTTCAGAATGAATAGAGAAAAGGGCAAAGCCTAGGTAAAGTAAATCACATCACCCAATAACGTAACCTTCAAACTGGTTCCTCTCATTTATAGTGAAGCAAAGTGGAAACTTTACATGTGAAGCCATCTTCTGTGGACAAAACTGAGTATTGAGTGCTGGGTCCGGCTTCCCAGTCCCAGAGGAGAATTGCCTTGGGATAAAGATGTCACCATCCAGCCTCTGGAAGCCTCTGTCCACCCCACATGAATCCTGCAAGGGAAAGTCTTTGTCAGAGATGAAGGCTATGCCAATGTAAATGGATATCGGTGATCTTGGCTCTGCACGCAGTAGGACAGGTCATTTCATCCTGCTACCCAGCAAAGGCTTTGTGTCAACACAGATTGCTTATCTTGGTGTGTGCTGCATTCTCGCAGTTTTTCCTGCTTTTCACATTCACCTGGACAATGGTAAAGTCTTAATAAAGAGATTTTCTCAGCTTCTAGCAAATCCCTTCCATCTCAGCAGGTACCACAGGTGGGGGTCACACAGAGTACTGCCCGTGCCAGTGACTGTCTCCAGCATCCTTGAAGCATTTGTTACTACAAAAATGGAAGTGGTCTTCTAGTGCATTGAGGGTGCCAGGGAGTGAGGTGAGACTAATACTGCCTTTACATTTCTTTTATGTAGATTTTGATAGTGAAATCAATGCAATAAGAAATGAGGATGGAAGCACACAGTGTAACCAAATGCTAACTCTGTTGAAGTCTGATTCCTTCAAGAAATAAGATTAATTTATGAAAACTACATTTCAATTTAGAGCTTTAGCTTCTGAGAGTTTGGGGAGACTGTAACAATTTCTCAGGCTTTTGATTCAGAAACATCTCTACATAAGAATGATACGTTACTGATTAAGAAGTGCACAGAGACAACACAAAACTCAGCACATAAATGTCCAACCCGCAACCCAATCAACTCCCAAATTAAACACATTAAAGTTCAAATCACAGAAGAGGAGAGAGGAGTACTCTGAGCCAATGTTTCCACTGATTTTGATTAATTGACTCCTTCTGATACTCCTTCTCATGAGTAGTGTTCAATTAAGGAAAAAAAACCCAATTATGGAAATTCACAAATACTCCTCCGGAGAAAACACTGGGAGTTGTGACTACATAAAACTCAAGGATTTTTTTATGCAATATCAGAGCCCTAGTAGAGGACTTCAGCAGGGCCCTTGCATGGTTCCTGCTGTCCATCAGCCTCAGTGGCACCTCCGAGAGAGCAAAGAGAATGGGTCTGGCACTTTAATTTTCCTCAGGAAATTAACATAGCAATGCTCTGGGTCTTGATTCATAAGGTTGCTGAATATACTAGATATAGGTGCAAAGCTGCATCAAATTTTGCTACATATTTACTGGAAATAATAATGATAAATAGAACTGATGCTGACCTAGCTTTGTTTTATCAGTTACTAATGAAAGATGATGAAAAGAATAATTAACAAAATAGGGAAGATTAGTTAGTAGAGAAAATAAACAACAGGAAACAATCAGGCTAACTACATCACTTAATTAGGAAAACTTTCTTCCCTGCATGAGTGCTCAGTGACTCGGATGTAAGAGGAAAAAAGTGCACACAGAGAGATGTGTAGATCTTTTCTGTCTGTACACTGATATTTTCCTCAGTGCAGGCTTGCACATGTAAGGCTGTGCAAACACAGATGCAATAGGTATGGGAGCTATTAAGGGAGCAGCAAGGAATGCTTCAGTGGGACAGCTTGGAGTGGCACCTTCTCCTGCCCCAGGAGCCTGTCTGCCCCAAGGAACAGTGTTGGGTGGTGGTGATGGGTGTAAGAGGTTGACAAGGCATGAGGGTGCTCTCCACAGGAACTATGTGAAAAAGAAGCTATCCTATTGAACTGTGACATTTTGGGCAACTAATGCAGTTAGAGAATGGTATGGAAAAAAAGAAGGATGAGTAGTAAGCAATGTTATGCAATGGAAGCATTTTTTACTTACTTATATCTTATGGGCTGCAATGTATGTTTGCAGCCCAGAAAGCCAACCGTACCCTGGGCTGCATCAAGAGAAGTGTGACCAGCAGGTTGAGGGAGGTGCTTCCCCCCCCTCTACTCCACTCTCGTGAGACCCCACCTGCAGTGCTGCATTCAGCTCTGGGGCCCCCAGCGTAAGAAGGACATGGACCTGTTGGAGCGGGTCCGGTGGAGGGCCACAAAGATGACCAGAGGGCTGGAGCACCTCTCCTATGAAGACAGGCTGAGAGAGTTGGGGTTGTTCAGCCTGGAGAAGAGAAGGCTCCGGGGAGACCTTCTCGCAGCCTTCCAGTACCTAAAGGGGGCCTACAAGAAAGCTGGGGAGGGACTTTTTACAAGGGCATGCAGTGATGGGACAAGGGGTAATGGCTTTAAACTGAAAGAGGGCAGGTTTAGATTCGATGTGAGGAGGAAGTTCTTCACTGTGAGGGTGGTGAGACACTGGACCAGGTTTCCCAGAGAGGCTGTGGATGCCCCATCCCTGGCAGTGTTCAAGGCCAGGTTGGATGGGGCTTTGAGCAACCTGGTCTAGTGGAAGGTGTCCCTGCCCATGGCAGGGGGTTGGAACTAGATGATCTTTAAGGTCCCAGCCCAAACCATTCTATGATTCTATTCTATGGTTACAACTACATCAGCCAATACATGTGCCTTAGGTATGTTTGGAAAACATCTCTGACTATCCTACCTCCGTGTATTAGTGTGAATTGTGCTGAATCTCTAGTCCTGAAAATGTTCTGCTGGATCAATCTGCTTGTAATCAGGCTTGTTTTCAGTCTGAATACCTGATTTTTTCCAAGCATGAGGAGGGAATTAAAGCTTAAGACTGCTAGATTTTCAACAGAATGCATATAAAGTGAGATTCCTGCAGGAATCTTATTGTTAGATGGATTATATAAATAAATTATTTTCTGAAGAGTGTTTTGATGTGAACAAACAGCACCATAAGCTAAGGTAAAAAGGCATGGGGTGATGACAAACACTACTTCTCTGAGGAGCTGTGCCCTCCAAGAGAAGAGACTGTTAGTGATGTAATGTGGGCCAAGTATATCTCTGCAATGGAGGACAACTGGCTTCTCTTTTCTGATTCCAGACTGTGGAATCCTGTGGCAATCAAGTTTAACAATGTTTATCTCACAGTTTTCTTACTGGATACATCAATCCTAGTGGACTCTATAGAGCAAAGAGAATAGAAATGGTTTGTGTTCTGCTACTTGAACTAAAGGTCAAGAACATTAGTCGCAAAATACTCAGCCTTGTGAATTAGCAGATGAAATCACTGAGACTTTGTGTTTGTAATAGATAAAATTCATTGGTAAGAGGCTTTCCTTGTCATTCCTCACTGAGAGATCAGTTCTCATGGAGGCTGGGGATCTGTAAGGTGAAAGTGCCTGCTGAGATTTCTTGTAGATGCCTCAGCAATTTACCAGGCTTAATGGTAATGACATCTTCATCCCCTCTTTCTTTATTCTGCAGACCCTGTAAGAACAACCAAAGAGAAAAGTGATGAGTTGAGCTGACAAATAGGTATGAGATTCATATTTGTTAGGTCTCAGATAATCCACGGAAGTGTAGCAAGAAATTATTTTGCATCACTGGCTCAACTCCTAATGATTTTTCAGCTATACTTGGAAATGCATCTTAAGGGAAATTCTTGAAATTAAAAAAAATAAAGCAACAAGTACCTGAACAGACAGCATTGGCATCTTCATTGTGGCTACAGTTATGTCTTGACTGTCTGTTGTGGGAGCATTGCCACACATAAGCTTCATACCCTCAACACTGCACATCATCCAGGAAAATAACTCGAGAACCTTCCCCAAACTGGGCAGCTCCTGGTGCTGAGGTGGGCTGCCCACACCCAAGTTGTCTGCAGATGACCTGATCACCACTAATATCCCAGAAATCATGGCAGACTGTTCTCCAGTGTCTTTTGTAAAAAAGTTCAACCTGTCCCTCACATCGATTTCTGCTGTTCTCCAGCCACAGAAATATTTCTAGCAAAGACAGAGAAGAAGTAAATTACACACTGCCCTGACTCTAACCTTACACTTGTGCCACGTGCAGGTCTGCATTGCAAAAAGGACGAGATTTGAGAAAAAACTATTCTGCAGCAAAGGGCCGTTCATGCAGCCTGACATGGTACTTGGAGCAGGCAAACATCCCTCTGATGCTGTGCTGTACTTGCACCATAATTAAACAAGATGATACAGAGGCCAGATTTTTGAAAGAACAACAGAAGTAGCCATTTTCTCTGTGCAGGTTCAGTGAGTCTTTGGAGTAGCACAACACTTTAAGGAAGGCTGTGTTCCCTGAGAACGACTGCTAGACAGTCTAAGCAGGCATGTGTGAGGGACACTTTGTTCTTCTGTGATGAATTTCTGAAAGTATGTCCAAGATTTTTATCTGCTTGCCATGTGATTTGCTAAGCAGTGAGATAGGTTAAGGGAGTCTGATTTCCATTCAGTGATAAGTTCTGAATTGCACACTCTTTTTCAAGGTGGTTTCCCAACATTTGAGTCCTCCATAATCATCTACCTCATTTGATAAACTATACTGTGTACTTTTCCATCCTTTTTGAATAAATTATCTTTTTCCCTTTGCATCAAACTAAAGCAAAATGTATTTACCAGTAAATACCCAATTCTTAGAATGGTCAGTTAAAGAAATTATAAGACTCACCAGCTGTCCTGTCTCCTCTAGAAGCTGTGGATTAGAAATATGAAAATATGGACAACATGAAAATTGTTATCTTAGCAGCTTCAGTTGTATTTCAGAAGAAATTAATCAATTGCCAGCAGCATAACAAACACTACAACAGACCTTTGTGGTACATGGTGGCAAGTGGTGACAAATTTGTACCTCAGTCTGCTCTCTGTAAGTGGTGAGGATCCTCTCTCTTACATTGTCTGATTTGTTCTAAAATTAAATTGCTTTTTTTATAGCCTGTCTTTACTACCTTGATCAAGACAAAGATTTTAGCTTGTGTTGAAAAGCCAGAGCAAGAGCTTATTCTTTAGCAATGGCTTCCAAGTTAAACAAAAAACCAAACCCCTCCACCCCCCCAAAACAACAGTTAAAACTTATGTTCTGGAGAGGCTTGGGAAGGGTTCAGTTTGCACACACACAAATCTGGATATCTGTGCTATAGCTGGTGGTATCTGATTACCTTAGAATTCTTATGGGAGTAACATCCCTGTGAAACCTGAAGTGTTTACCAAGCCACTTCTTCCTCCAGTATCTTGCACAAAACATAACGCATCTTCTTTCTACGTTCTCATCAATGTTGCTGACTTGCCACCAGTAGCATATTCTGAGCATCCCAGACCAGAAGACCTCTCCTGAGCATGCAACACCAGCTCTTGCCCCCAGAAATCACCTCTGAAGCATGTGGAGAACAGAAAGAGGCAATTGGGCTCTTGATTTGTTTCTGCCTTCACTGTGCTTCTCTTGTGTCGCACCCTCACAGCTCTGCTGGCTTTGTTGTCATAATCCTTGTCTCAGGCTGATGATTAGATTTGCAATTTACACAATTCAGAATTTTCCATAAATAAAATCATGCCAACTGTACCTGAGCAAAGCACACTGGCATCTTCTGTGTGCCCACAGTTATGTGTTGACCATCCTGTAAGAGAGCATTCCTACAGGTAGGATTCATTTCTAAGGCACTGCATATCAACCAGGAAAATGTTCCTTAATCCTGGAAGGAAATGTGCATTTCCCAGTGCAGAGAGGTTTTCCACATCCCAGCTGTCTGCACATCATTTATGTCCTGGAAGTCATGACTGTCCCCCAGCTTCCTTTGTAATAGACTTCAAGGTGACCTTCACATCTGTTTCTACTGTTTATCAACCCCATGGACACGTCTGTGAAAGAGAAGAGTGAAGGAGATAAGACTTTCTAGGTTGCCAGGCCACTAAATTAAAATTCTGGAGTAGTTCTGGAGCTGAATCAATATATCATGGTGGCTATTGGATTCTCTCCTGGCCTTTCCTCTGCAGGGAAGGTGGAGAGAGCAATTTGATTAATGCCAGCAAACCTAGTGTTATTATGGGGCAATTTGCAATCACTTGTTTTTTCCTGGGTCACTGTTTGAACCAAAGATCCCCTGCTTGGGCCACTTGTTCACAGTTACCTAAATCAGGTTTTCATTCCCAGCTGAATACTGGTTATGAAATTAACAGTAATGAAAGAAATGACCTATATTAACAATGAAATATTAAAATTAGTAGAGGCAGAATCAAGGTTTTACTCATTGAGACAAGGGTGACCAAGAGATGAGGTTAATCAGGCCAAAGCAACACAATGTGACCACGACTTTCTTATCAATAAATTATCTTTTCTCCTTGCATTTTAATATCACTTAAGGACCTTTGAATTCCATTAGAAAGTGGAAAAAATATCTTAGATTTTTTTTTGTGTGTGTGTGAGGTAACTCTACCCAATAGATAAAATGAAAAATGCTGTTTCATGCAACACCTTTTCTTTTTTAAGACTTTGGACTTTTATCAACCTGGTCCAGTGAAGAATTTTCTCACACACAAAAAGTCCCATCCTTTCAGTACTCTGGCAAACCAGATATACATTTCAGTTTCAATTATTACTTCTCCTTAAAGATTAAAAATCCATGGTTAGGTTCACAAAAACTATGTAAATCAGTATTACTGCTTTCATTGTTGTCTAAATATACTATATTTTAAGAAGTTCTCATGCATAAACTACCAAAGAAACTAAATAAGATGTAAATTGGTAATAATTTAAACAGGAAGTTGCTTATGCTAGGGAAAATTATTTCAAGATAGAAATGATTGAATAAATATGAAATTGAAATTGCCAGGTATTTCAGTTCCCATAGAAGCTGAGGGAAGAGGAAATAGACAAAATACACATTTTAGCAATCACAGTTTTGTAAAATTAACTATATTTTTAGAACGGGTTCTTTACTGAGAGGGTGGTTGGTCACTGGAACAGGATCCCCAGGGAAATGGTCAGGGCACCAAGCCTGTCAGAGTTCAAGGAGCATCTGGACGATGCTCTTAGTCATATGGCTTAGTTTGAGGTAGTCCTGTGAGGAGCAGGGAGTTAGACTTGATGATCCTTATGGATCGCTTCCAACTTAAGATATTCTATGATTCTATGATAATACTTCACCTTTCTTTGCAAAACCTATTTTTGTTTCAGAAAGTGTTCAACAACTGACTAGCTAAGCTGTTTGTAATATATGTGCTCTGAAGGTGACAAAAATTATGAGACATGAGATTATGAGCTGACTTTCCTTGCTAACAACTTGAAAAATCAATGGAGAACAGGATAAGACTTTGCAACTTTTTTACCATCTGACATATATTAAAAAAAGTTGCCAAAGTTAAATTTGGGTAAGGACCTAGAATGGCCTGAAGTCTGAGTGTGGCACTTCCTTCTTCAGAGGGATCTGACACAGCTCTCGTTCCTTCTTGTTGCTCTCTGCCCTTGGGCTGCAAAAGAATCGTGACTAAACCTTTGGATTTGGTTTATCCTGATTATCTCGCCCAAATAAATAATCTACAGGCATTCAATAGAAGCTTTGTCAAGGTAAGGCATGTGGAATTAGGACCTTAAGTTCATGAGACTTTTCTCCTGTGTCAAAGCTTGTTAGTTCTGTAAGGACAGAATGTGCCTTGGGGTTGCTTTTTGTGCTCCTCCCTAGTCTTGGTAGTAAGCAAATAGACTTGGTTAATACGGATTACAGGTGATTAAAATAATGTGATGGTAGTATAAAAGTATTGGGTGGACTCTGAGTGACACTGATTAAAATGCTCTAAAAGTTGTTGAGTCTTAGCTGGATGGAAGTTTGCAATGTCAAATATTGATTAAAAAAAAAAAAGAGGGAAATTCTCTGTGTAGGATAGACCCTTGTTACTGGCAAGAGAGGCATAATACTGTTGAGAAAATGGTTTTCTAGTTCAGGGGAGCACTTTTCAACTTGACAAAATCAAAAATTCGTTTTAATTAATTAATTAAAATTATTTTTTCTTCTTGATAAAGCAAAGATATTAGCATGTGCATGAGCAAATGGCATTGGCATCGTGGTGGCTGTCACACCTCTCTCTATACCACCCCTTGTGAGAACATTCCCACAGATCTCATTCCCTCTGCACTGCACATCATCCATGACAATATTTCTTGGTCTGTGAGTAAAGGTGACATCTCCTGAAGACGATACAGCATGTTTACAAACCTTCTGGCTACAGACAGCTTCTGTATCACTTATATCCCCCAAATCACCACAAATCACCCCCCAGGTTCCTTTGTAAAATATTTCAGCATGACCTTCACACTGGTTCCATCCACTCACCAACCTCACTGATATTTCTTTGAAAGAAAAAAGAGAATTTCCCTGAACCTGGGCACTTCATAGAAAGACAGAATCAGAGACTTATGCAGGTTGGAAGGGACCTCCAGAGGTCTCTGGTCCGGTCCCTGCTTGAAGCAGGTCCAGAGCAGGTTGTTCTGGGTCATGCCTATGAGAGCATTGAATAACTCCAAGAATGGAGATCCCACAGCTTCTCTGGGTCCCTGTTCTAAAGTTTGACCACCTCAGGGTAAAAAAAATATTTTCCTTTATATCTAGGTGTAATTTCCCATGTTCTGACTTGTGCCCGTTGCCTCTTGTCTTATTGCCTCTCTTGTACAGGGAAGCCACGCTCTTGCACTGGACGCAGAGCTACAGATCTGTCTCCCCAGTGCTGAGTAGAGGGGAAGGATCACCTCTTTTCACCTGCTGCCAATGCTCAAAGGGCACATTGTTGGCTCATGGTCAAGTTGTTGTCCACCAGGAACCCCAGATCCTTTCCTGAAGTGTTGTCGTCTATCCGGCTGGCTCTCTGCCTGTACTGCTGCACTTCATAGTCTCAGCTGATACTGTCAAAGATATTTTTTGCTAAGGAGGAATTAAGGTGGTACAAAGCAGGGTAGAAGAGAGACTTCTATGCCATACTCATTTCACTAGTTATGTATGAGCATGCATTTTCAACCTTCTTAGATGCTCCTGCTTTTCAGGGTCCCTGGGGCAAGGCCACACTCCTAAAGCACATACCTACAAGACCATGCTATTCCTGAGTAACTCACTCTCTGCAGCACAGGGTCCACAGCAGTGCTGCTCTGAGTAACTGCTAGCTGTGAACTTTCCTGTAACTCTGTATGTACAAAGTCAAGCCTAATTTATCACAACTTAATGTTTAGATGGATGTAATTTGGGAAAGTTCTTGACTTTATTCTCTGTTAAGCACTAATAGAGTAGAAAAGCTGGTCATCTGTCTGTTAGCTGGGCTACACTGGCATATTATTTTACAGGGAAGTCATATCCAACATGAAGAGAGCAATGTCCAGACTTTTCAGTTAAAATCTATCAGTGTTTTTAACTGTACAAATTCGGTTCTAAAACATCAAAACATGTTGATATTAAAGGCAATGCCACAAATCTAAGAACTTTACCTGTCGCTCCAGATCCTGTGTAAGCTGTGAATGAAAAAAAGTAGGTGACTTCTAGGTGGAGTTTTCAGTCAGTGCAGGAACAACTACATCTATCAATGAAATGTTATACTGCACATTATGCTGAAAATATTACTGAAATAGTAAGAAGCAGATTAATGCACCTTGCATCAGGACTATTACACAGGTCTACAACAGAAGTCAGACCAGCTCTAAATACATCAGCTTATGACTTTAGGGAAAAATATGGATTTTAAAAGTATTAGTAATAAAATAATTGTATAAATGAGACAATGTAGTCACTGGAGAAGAAAACCAAGGTAATCAAAATAAAAACAAGGTATTTGATTTGGTAAGGTTTGAGTACTACAGAGGAAATGTTACTGTTGTGAGAAACTGAAAAGGCCAATGTTTCTCTTTTAATGATTGCTTGCTGGCTTTCATAAGACTCAGGTTATTGAGGAGACTCAGGTAGGCTGCAGTGAAAAGAGAAAAGCTAGGTCTAGGCTATTCTCTGAAGGACATTAGTGACTCCCATGTCAAGTCCAAGGGTGTCTCATAGTGTATAAATTCAGGGTACTAATTTTCTTCTAGGCCTGTTGTTAACATCTACAGTTCAGTGCAGTATAGGCAATATTATTAGTATTAACTAGTAAAGGATGAGGACAGTTTGCTATTCAAAGAATTCAGTTTATCAATGTCCAAACAGGCTGTTGCTCCCAGTGACTGCATGGGGCCACTGTTTATTTCACCTCTAGCACAGCGACACCTCTGTGTTAAAATTTTTGAAGATATGCTGTGCCAGGTGACTCAAAAATCAAACTGGACCTGCCCTCTGCATCTACACAGGCATTTATCCCTGGGATGGTTCCATTTACTGACATGCCAGTTGCAAGACAACCAAGCATCAAAGGAACCTCCACAGGATGGGGGGAGTAGGAACTATTAGGTGATATTGACTGAACAGTTTTACTTCACCTGGTAATTCTCTTGGGCTGTTTTATCCAGTTTTCATGGAAAGACCTTTGGCCATTTAAGTTCTAACCTAGACTAAAATACCTATGGGGTGCATGTAGCAGGGCTCTCCCCTGCGCTGTGGATGGCCGTGACTTTACACCACTCCACTGCCAAGCTGTGAGCCAGGTGTCCGACAGAACATTGAGTATGGGGTGAACAAATGTTCAGTACAGGAGGAATAAAGCAGTAGGCTTTTGCAACAGTCGTTTTTATGCTGACATTTAGCTTGAGGTCTGCTCTGCAAAGTCAGACTTACATAAAACGCACCTGAGCAAATGGTGCTGATGCCTTCCGCATGTACATAGTCATGTAGAGACCTCCTCTGGGGCACTCCCAGATGTAAGCCCTGTTCCTTTTGCAGTGCACATCATCAAGAAAGGGCTCTCCTGAGCCTTGACTAAAATTGGTATTTCCAGGGGCAGAAACTGTCCTGCCACTCCCCAGCTGGTTGCAGATGACCTGGACATCCTTCAGGTCCTGGGAGTCATCACAGAGAGTGCCCCAGCTGCCCTAGTAATGGACTTCCACATGGCCCCCACATCTGTTCCTCCTGTTCACAAGCCTCAGCGACAAGTCTTTGAAAGACCAAAAAAGACAGTGCTATTTTTGAGTGATACTTCCAAATTGCCAGGTTTTTAGTTGGCTGTTACAAATCTGAGACAAGAATAAGAACTTCTGATAATCAAAGACAAGAGATTGGCCAAAAATGACATGAATTCCTTAGAAACTTGAAGATACAGCATATTCCTAACACAAAAGGTTGGGATTAATGTATGATATGGTCAAAATCTCATAGGGATGCATATTCTGAAACGTTTGGGATCCATAAATTAAAAAAATTATCATGACAAAAGGATTTACAAGTATTCATAAACTGTATACCAGTACTAAATGACTATATTAGGCAAAATTTACTTCATCAGTTAAAACAGTGAAGATATATTTGAAGTGAAAACTATCAGGAACTTGAGATAGCAAAGAAGCTGGAAAAAAAAGAAAAAAGAGCTAACTTGCACTAAACAAAATGAACAGAAATTATCTATTTACCCACACTGCCAGAACTGCCCCCCCCCCAAAAAAAACCCAACTGCAGTAATTTTGTCTTTACAAGGTTATTTATATTTTTAAAATGCATAGTAGCATGTATTTTGCAAATACAGTAACATATCTCATGAAAGATGTTTTTCTACATCACATAAAGAAATTTCTAGTTTACTATTCTCATGAGTAATCGGTTGAATTCATTTTTAGTCAGGAGACAATGGGAATGGCAATATGGATAAACCTCTGAAGGGTATTATACCCTACAAAAAAGGAAATGTAACTGTCCTGCTCCTTAGAGTTTATTGTTTCAAGATTTTGAATGTGGAGGCTAATGCGTGGGTACTCTCTCACGAAGTATTTGCTGAAATGCAAGAGAATAGTTTGGGATGTCCTGAAGAGCTTCACAATGATTTTGGTAGTTTAGTTCTCTTTCACTGAGCACCAGAATTCCAACCCAGCAGCTGTGTGTAACGTGCTATTGATAGCTGATGTCAATAAACCAGAAGTTATCTGCACAGATGACACTGGCATCTTCCTGATGAAAAGAGTTACTGATGAACCATCTGTTATGGGAGCCCTGCTGGAGGAGAGCTTCACCCCCTCAGCACTGCACCTCATCCAGGAGGATTTCCCCTGTGCCATCACCAAAATGAGCTTCTTCCAGAGCTGCAGAACATCTGTTCTACCCATTCACTAGCCTCAGGGGCAATTCTTTGGAAGAGCGGAGAGCAGCGTAGCAGAAGGTCACTGCCATCAGTATTTCACTTATTGAATTAAAAATTGAATGCATGTGACCCCTTAGGGATTACTTTTGTACTGGGTGCATGTATACTGTGTGGCTTCCAGCTGAAGATCTGCACAGTGAAGACCACTGTGTTACCCCTTGGCTCTGAACTATTTCCAGATTATTACCCACATTGATTAATATTATTCCCAAAACTCACAGAAACCGTGCCACAGACAAACACCTCGCTATAAGGAACAGATCTGCTGACACTGGTGTATCCAAAGCAGTAATTCAGACCTAGGCTGCATCTAAACTCTAGGCTGTGACTAACATACTACACATATGCAGCTCACCATGCTTTTACCAAATGCCTTTACCTGCTTGCTGGCGCCCCCTTTCAGTGTGTCACTATATTTTTGTCTAAGCACCTCCAGTGCACTAAAGAAAATTACTTACTTACCATTATGTATTTTTTCCTGCAATGCATTAAAATACAATACAAGTGTTTTCTACATTACATTAAAAGAAATAAAATATTTGGTGGCATCTTCAGTCCTCAAGCCCAGTAAACACCCATGATAGCTACTGGTTTGAGTGGGTTTTGATACAGGTTACAAAATTTGCCAATATTGATTTTAAAGGAAAACACAAGAGAGAGAGAGGTAGTGCTGAGTAGCATGAGGCACAGTACCTGACCCCCGCAGACATCCTCCATGCAGCAGTAGTGTCCAGACAGTGGTCAGCATGGGACTCATGTTAACCAGGTTCCCTGTAATGCCCATAAAACATATTTCAGAATTTATAAGCATGTAGATTTAAAGGGGTGTGCTCTGCAGTTTGACCAGCCTTATTTATTTTTTTTTAAGTTAGTGATTTCATACAATGGAGATACTTTTAAAAACATCCTCTTAATTTTTTTTGGCAAGAGTTTGTTTCTAATAGCTTGAATTTTCAATTAGTTAATTATTGTTTGAAGCCCTTCTCTTCTATGGGACCAGTGGTTAAACCCTCCCCTTGGCATATCCGATGGCAGCCACTGGCCCAAGAGGAGCCTGCTGCATGCAGCCAGGGAGAAAATTAGTGATGCCAAGTGAAAAATGATGACAGACTTTTTTCACCTCTCAGTTCCTCCACTGTCCTGAAGTTGAGCTGGGGGTGGCTGTGTTGCCCCATCCCCTTGCAGACCAGACCCCCCCCTAGCCCACGTCCATGGTGGTGGCTCTGCCCAGGGTCCTTCGGGGTGGCTCTGTGGGCTGAGAGAGTTGCAGAGATTTGCAGCATCTCCCACCCTGGACTGCTTGCGCTGTCCAGGAGCCCGGACAGAGTGAGTCCCAGCAAGGAAAGCCCCATCTGGTGCACCTCTTGGGGCAGGGGTACCATGACCTGGCTGAGGTCTTAGCCCCATACTCCTCCCATGGCTCACACAGCCAGGCCCTGGGCACCAGAGCGCTTGTGGCTGTAAGCATTACCAGGACAATGGACTGCCCTATCTGCTAGGAAACAAAATGCTTTTTTTTTCAAAATGCAAAGCCAGAAACCCCTGAAGACTGTCCAAATTCTAGTCTGTATTCCAAACAGTTAATTTTCAGCTTGATCTGTAAGTGTCATCCCAGCTGTCATACTTCACAGCCTTCAGGAAGCATCTCATGTGACGCTTGGATTAATCTTTGCAGTATTGGCAGAGAGTAGTCCACTTGTCTTCCTCAACAATGCATTCCTTAGAGAAATCCAATGAACTGTTATGAAACAAAGAAGGCTTGTTTTGCACTGGCAAGGCTCAAATCAAATGTTTACACGCACAGTGTGCAGCTTTCAAATGCATGCTGCCCGAGCTGCCCAGGAGCTCTAAAAGAAACTGAAGCAACAGGTTTTGACCACCCTCCTGCAACTGGGGCTTCACAGTTGGCTTTCTGATCCTGTGACCAGGGATGGCAGGATCCAGCATTTCAGAAAGAAGGCCTGGCTTTGCCGCATTAATATTGTCATCCTCTCTGCCACCTCTGCATGGGAGAACAGAGCCCTCACATCAGCGTAACTCAATTTTCATCATATCTCATGCAAAAAAGCTCTGCTTGAATCCAGGCTTAGCAATGGAAGATGGTGGCAACTAATGCCACATGCTTCAGAAACACCTCAACATCACTAGCCGAACCTGCGTATAAACCTTTGTAACCAGGTAACTTCAGCAAATGAGGAGCCCTCAAGTTGGGGTCCATTTGTGCTAGCAGCTGGTCAAGCATAGAAGAAAAGTCAGTCTTCGTATGGAGTGCCTAATTTTATTCAATGCCTAAATTAAAGAGCAATAAGCAGAAGTTATCAGGGAGATAAGGCAAGGTGTAACAAGATCTTGACATGTACCAGGAATTTATCTGCATGGTTTTCAAGGAGCAGGGATGAGAGGGAGCAAAAAGAAGAAAGAAAAAATTCATATGAGACCTCTACTGAAAACCATAAAAGAATTCATCCCCATCCCAGTAGATGAGTTTCTTTGCAACCTCTGAGGCTACCAGGCAACACTCCTCTGACTGCAACTGTTCAAAAACCACATTTCATCTATTCTAGTCACTCGGACACCCACGGAAAACTTCCTTAGACTCAACATGCTTGCATGACTATGTCGAGAACAAAATACAGCCCTTACAGTCTTCATACAGGAAGAGGAGAAAAGACAGAATCCATCTCTGAAACTATAGTTACTGAAAACTGAACTCCCCACCCCCCACAGATGCAGACAACAGTCATTCAAACTTGGCGGGCTTTTTAGAACAGCAGCAGTCCAATTAATTTCTACATTACAGCCTGTGATTAATTAACTTATTTCAGAAAGAAGAAGGAAAAATCTGCTTGGATGGGTAGCAGGTGATTCAGGGCAAAAGAGGTGATCCAAGTGTTATTCTAGGAAATGAGAACAAATCTCACTCCCACCAACCCAGCTGGGTCACTGATGAGTTTCCGCAGCTAGGTGTGATTTTGTTAAAATATGCTTTTTGTGTCATAGTTCTTGAGCCAAAGATAGAAAATCTCCTAAAATACACAAGCTGCTGTGAGAATTTTAACATCTCCTTAGTTTTTCCCAGCTAAATATAAACTGCCAAGCAAATAAAAATTAAATTAAAAAACCACAAAAATAAAACTACTAAAATAAAGAAAAACAATCAAATAAGGAAAACCTCTTCTCCTTGTAACATAAAGCTTTTAACAGAAATTGTGCAAAAAATTGTGCTTGGGTTCATGGATGCTGGACAACAAAGGACTGCAAGTCTTTTTACCTTGAACTTGTCATAAACGAAGGGCAGTGGTCAGTCAGCCTCAAAAAATAAATTTGCTGTTTCCTCTGAATTTATAAGCATGGTGGACAAATCAGCAACCCAGCTGCAGCGGCAGTCTGCCTGATTTCCCATTCAATTCTAGTGCAATCCTGTTAAAAAAGCTTGCCTGTGGTTGGTGAGTCTGATGGAGTTATTAAAAAAATAAAATTATCAGTCAAGTGAAGTGATCTCCATGGCACACTGCCATGGCTCTTTGCATTTCCAGCATATTTCAGCCTAATTTATGAATGTGAACAACACACTCTGAAAGGCTGGGTAAGTCCTGAGAAGCCAAACTCCTCACCACCACAAAGCATACAACCATGGGAAAGAAATTAAATAATTTTATTGTGATCAGCAACCAAAAGTGTTAAAAATTGAACAAAACTCTTCCTTCCGGAAAGCAGATGTGAAATGTCTTTCAACATTTAAATTACATTTTGGTAAGACCCAAAATGTGTCCTGGCTGAGATTCAGTCTCCTGGATGAGATTTATGGTTTTGCCTGGTTTAGGATGTATATCAATGGGAAGGCTTCCAATTGATTTGACAAGCCTTTAGATCAGATTGTGTGATTCAGCCTTAATTATTGCAGACAAAACACCTTTAACAGGTCAGTATCTTTTGAATTTGGATTTATTTAATCCAGAGAAGTGAAAACTTAATGGAAAAAACATCAATCTTCAACTAGTAAAATGCACCTAAAGAGAAAGGGGAGAAAATTACTCCTTATGGCCAGGAGGGACAGGGCAAGAACTAATTGGCTTGACCAGCAACAGTGAAAATTGAGGATAGACATTGTGAAAAGCCTTTTCAACCGTGATGCTAATTTCAATAGTGAGTCTCGCCAAGCATGAGAAGGGATTGCCTAGGCAAGTTAGGGAAAAGTCTGTTGGGAAGATGTTGGGCTGAGGTGGTGGTGCTGAGGGTGCAGAGGGAAGCTCTGACTGATGTGCTTTTCATACTCTGGGCGAGTAGCAGTGCCCATAGCCTAGGAGGAGGTGGCAGAGGTGTGGCTGGTACGGGGAATGGAGGCAGCAGGGACCTAGCAGCTCTGTGGGAAACGGGCTGTGGTGTTCATGGGGACAAATGCCGCAACGTGGAGCAAGAAGGAGATCAGGGCTATAGCAGGGATGTCAGGAATAGGGGATGTGTGTCATGAGATAACAGAAATCACAGGAGAGAAAATAGCAATGGTAGTTGCACTAAAATGGTTGGGGAACTTTTTCTAGACCTCTCAGAGCAAAATGATTTCTGTGCTCTGTTGCTTCTCAGCTTTGCAAAAATGTCTATCATCAGCAAGGAACCAGGGAGTCTTTCACAGCCCTCCCTGTGAGGTTTGGACATTTGTTTTGCCTTTGCTGCTAGATTTTATTTTATTTTCTGCCTACCCTTTACAGTTTAACTCCATTAAAATGCCTTGCTCTATCCACACACAGAGAGATGTGCCCAAGACTCATACAAAACAGAGGTACCTCGCGCCTCTTCACAGCAGTATGTAGAAGTGTTTCAAAAATGTGGGCCCTCCCTGGAAGGAAACGGGAGACCTGGTTACCCAGAACACGGAGAAGGCTGAGGTACTCAATGACTTTTTTGCCTCAGTCATCACCACCAAGTGTTCCAGCCACACCGCCCAAGTCGCAGAAGGCAAAGGCAGGGACTGGGAGAATGACGAACCACCCACTGTAGGAGAAGATCAGGTTCGAGACCATCTAAGGAACCTGAAAATGCACAAGTCCATGGGACCTGAGAAGATGCATCTGCAGGTCCTGAGGGAACTGGTGGATGAAGTTGCTAAGCCACTATCCATCACATTTAGTTGGCATGGTTGGTGGTTGGACTCAA